>JASUUG010001061.1:0-63319 GCA_030449905.1 Luvunga scandens | reverse complement strand
GGTAAAATATTTGGAGTTATCACTGGTTTCTGAGCAGCATATCAAGGAGCAATAACGATGAATAATCGAAATAGAAATGCAAGAAAATAATTTTCAACATCTTGCCTGTGAAGATCTTGCCAATTGACAAACTTTCAATCCATTATTTCCTTGCTCTAACAGAATTCTAAATAGTTCGCCTTTCAAAGTACCAGGCTGAAGGCCATACTTCATCATGAGGATCATTTCCTTAACAACATAAGAATGATAACTAAATATCAACATCCAAGCTTAAAAATTGAGATAACCCAAGAAAAATGTTTAAAAATGAAAAAACTGACACAAACTAACCAAAGGAAATAACTAAAAAACCATTTTGTTAAGGTTCTAGAGCAATTGAAGTAGTATGCCTGGAACACACCATTAAAACTCTCAAAATAAGCCAAGAGAAGCAAACAGACAAGAGACCCAACTGACTTTCATTTGATAAAAATAGAGCTTCTAAGGGACTCTTTTCTTGATGATTACAATAACATCCAGATTACAAAAGAAAATCATTGAGCAGGTGCCAGTTAGTGAATACCTTGCTAAGGGACTCCTTTCTTGACAACCCTTGTTTTGAACCAAACCCAGCTGCAACCAATACTTGACGCAGTATTTCAGTCCATGTTAGAGGGTTCAATGATTTGTTCCAAAACTCCACAAAGAATTCTTGATTTTCAACCTTGAAAATCAATGGAATTAGTGATACAAATCTGTTTGATAGCGACATGTATCTGCTACTAATGATACAGAGATTTCGATATGAACCAAATCAAGTACAAGAGGAGAGAAAGGGGGTGTAATCAACATAACAAAATCTATTAAAAAACTTGGGGGAAAATACTAAAATTAGTGTAGCATAAGTCAAAAGGATCATACAAAACCAAAATCCTTTGTTTTTAAACTAAAAGAAGAGCTTATCCAACAAATGCAATTTGAACAATTATGGACAGCCAGATTTAATCAATGGCCTGATAATCTAAATCATCAATTAGAGTGAAAAAATTTAAGGTGAAAATTTGATGATAGCATGCGAAGTCTTGTCTCCAAAGAAAAACTCTAGCAACTAGGAAGAAGAAGAACAATATGAGGGCAGCAACTTGTGGTAATCAATAAACCATTGATGATACCTTTCACTTAAATGGGTTTTTTATACTCACCGAGTGAAGTAATGCACAAAAGCTGGCATGATATGTAAATGGAGACACCTGCGAAGTTCGTTTCAACATCAGATAAAAGAAGTTTGAGCAGGGCCACATGAAGCTTTTACCCAATAACAAAGGAATCCTGAGACATATAATATTAGCAACAAGAAGTCAACGACAAGGAATACATTGTCAATCAAATTCAGAAAATAACTAAACGAAAGCTTTAAATGAACCCGTAGAGTTTTAAGGTAAGCTTAAAGATGAGAAATAACCTTATCATGAAATGCTTGAGCAAAGTCATCGAGTGTGAATGAACATATATGTAAAATACCAGCATAAGTATAAAGGAAATGGAAGACCTGTCAAGACAAGCACTTAATGATTTATCAAGAAAATTAATCCAAAGTATAAAAACCAAATGGAGGTATTTAACTACGTTCCAAGGTGAAAACCTACACTCCTAGCCACAAAATACCAGAAAAATCTTTAACATTGCAACTTTTTAAGCAGTCAGCACTTAAAACAAAATTATATAACATGAGAGATGAGCATTGCAAGTATTTGCTTACATAATTGGTACAAATAGCATCAACCTCATCCAACAAATTGAACATCAGTGACCCATTTGACATACTACATATAAATCAAATAACATAGCAAGTGGAAATAAAAGAACACACACTACAATTGTCTTCCTGTTTACCTTAAACAGTTTCGACAGCCCTGGAGAAGAATCCCAAGGCCGAGTACCAAATGGTTGCTTCATCATAACAGAATTTATAAACTTGGCCAGTAAATCTGGAAAAATCACAAAAGATTCCTGATAATGAAATTCCAGAACACTCATGCATGCACAAAATAGACACATTACAATAATAAACAGTGAATCTTGTTTAACTAATCCAGATATTATTTCTTTCCCACAGAAAAATAAACTACACCTAGGACATTATCAAATACTAACCCCTACAAAGAGAACAACCATGCAGTCCTTTAGTAGAAATATGATCACAACACGTTAGTGGATTGGGTCTGGCTTAACTCTCTTAGCTCGAGCTCCTCATCATCTACTAGTATTGCAATTTGATCAAGGCGCTCCTGAGATACTTCGCCATCCACAGCAAGTTCACATTTCTCTTTGTGGGCTGCCTCAGCCTCTCCCCTTTGTCCAATTTGACCTGGCATGTTAAAAGTGAAAATGCTGTTGCAACAGTAGCAATTCCAAGCCGACTTTTGTAATATTAGTATCACAGTCACCTGTCTCCCTTTGGCAAGAGGCTTTCTTATTCTGCAGATTATTGGCTAACCTTCTCTGTTTCTGAAAATGCATCTTATTATTAGCGCAGTTACTAACATTTGCCAAATTATTCTACTCAAATACCATGCAAGCCAATAAAAATAGTACATAATTAGTTGCAGATTAATATACTAACCAATAGAGAAACAATTTGTTGAGCCCTTTTCTTTTGAAGTGGTAGCTTTCGTGATACAGGGGTTGCCATCTGAGGCACAACAATGACTTGTCTATCAGAAATCAATGCCAGTAGGAACAGTCCCACCATTATTTGATTCATCACCCGCCAGGCAGTTTATCAAACCTTTCCCATACCATGCTTCCTCACAGGATCTGTATTTGAGCAACGCCTCCTGATGATCTAACTAATCATGAATGGAAACCTTGAAATGGAAGGAATATTACGAAAAGAAATGTCAAAAATCCCCCAGAAAAACAATACCCGCAAATGTCAAAAGAAGCCCTCATAGCAATAATCTCAGTCTCTGACGATGCCACAAATTATTTTCAGTACCTTGCCTTCAAGAGCTGTTTGGTTCTCTTGCAAAGCAGGACAAGAATTTCTAGAATCTAGACATGAAAACAGAGGTAAGAAAAATTTATACTTGAGATATGAACTATGTCAATATAGAACTAAAGAAAATATTGAGTTATGAATCTAATCAAATGTACATAACTTCTATCTTCTGGAATGATGATACAAGGGAAAAAAGAAACAATGGCGGCCAGTTACCATATACCCATTCCATTTGCTCATTTTAATAATTTTGCCATTGTAGTAATCATTATAAGGTAACAAGCCTCCATGGTCTGGTTAAAAGAGTGCACGGAAGAATCCAACAAGCTCAACTAACAGAACCAAATATCCATGAGACATACACTACCATTATGCTCTGAAATAATATTTTGACCTTGTTGAGCTTGGCAAATAGAGTGTCCACTGACAACAACCCAGTGGAATACAATGGACTAACATCTACACATATACTTTATATATATACTGTCTACTAAAGCAAATAAACAAGCAGAAGATCCTTGAGTATACCAAATGGAAAATGCTTGAGAAGGAAGAGAGTCAAAATTCCACACCAAGTGGAGGGCCATCCTTATGAACACCTTCTTTCAGAATATAATTGGGAGTTAACAACCTGAACAACAGTCACTGCATTCTCTTCTTACCAGTCCCATTGCAGACCATCAAGGATAAATGTTCATTGCAATTAAGGAGTCCTGCTTTTTAACTATCTTTGCAGCGGCAACTCCCATCCGATTTTTTCCATGGAAACTTGTTAGTTTCTTGCTTGACAAGGACGGTATGACTATCCCATTATCAGCTTTATCCCTTCTTCTCTTCAATAAACCAAGTGTCCGGACCTTGCTTGTAAGTCAAACCAAAGCTGCAGCAAGGCCCCATTTCACTTTAGGATACTTTCTTCTGCATTATACATTAGTATCACACAAATCACTAGAACAACGTTAAACAGTGGTAATATCATTGCAGAAAAATACATTATCTCAAGAACTATAGCATTAAACAAAATAAGTTCAAAAAGAGCGCAATTCCCTAGTATTTAAAGCCAGTAAAGAACTCAACAAAGTTAAAACTCAGCTCAAAACTCAAACTAATCCTATTGAAAATAAGACCGCTTAATTCAAAGGTTATGGATGAACAGTAAACCATAGACCTGCAAACACAACACCCTTATCTAACACCCAGTAATTATGTGAAGTAGCAAAATCTTCAACATCAAATAAACAAAACCTCATTAAAAGGCAGTTTCCCATATACCCGAGTAGAATTTCCAGGAGGGCTTTGGCCTGTAACGGCGTTTTCCTCTTCATCTCCATGTTCTGTCCACTTTGTTATATCAATAAACCTAATCAAATTAAAACCATTTAATTCCCAGTAATCTGCAACAAGATGAAACAGAAAACAAGATAAACAAAAGAAAATTTATAAAGAACAAAGAAAACCAGGAATTCAAGAAAGAAAACATAAATACATAAATAGAAATCAATCATTTAGTCTACTGACTATAATTTTCACAAAGTAAACAAATAAACCCAGAAAACGCTTCAATCAAAACCGAAAAAAATATAAAGCGTGCGATACAGAGTGTCAAATTAGCACTGAAAGTTCCAGTTCAAAGAATAAGCAGCGAAAAAAGGAATGACATGTGAAACTGAGACTGTACGCGAGCTCAGTGATGATGAGTTAGGAAATGTGAATCATGCAAGAGAAGCCTAACAGAGTGTGAGGGTTTTGTAGAAGAAGAGAGAGAATATAGTAGGGTTTTGGGTTTTATCATCATTTTTATATCCACTGTACTTTTTTTGAGTTTTTTTCTTTTTCCTTTTTATCTTTTCGTTTTAGATTTTTCTTTTTATGTTTTTATTTTTCGTTTTGAGGATTTTATCTTTAAACTGCATTCTCGTCAATCAAGCAAAAATAAAAATATCTTCTTAAACGTGCCTTTTTGACGATCCGACACCGTTTGATCGAGCTCGGGTTATTGGGCTATAATTAATTCGGCCTATGTCGACTTTGGGCGGCGCCAAGGGAAATAAAATTGGTCAGGTTCCATTCTAAAATCTGAAAATCTTTCCGCTTTCACCAAATTTATGTTTTTCACCTGCCGAGGATTTGCTTTCAGAAGCCAAAACGATGGCGGATAATCATCAACCTGCAGCAGTTCCGAATCGCCCTTCTCTAAAACCCAGTTCGCATTTCAAATAGTTACACTTTGGAAAGCCAAGGTTCCTCTTTTCTTTTTTTAAAACAATTCTCACTTGTCTTTATTTTTGTTTTTTTCCCCAATGAATTTAATGTTATTTTTCTTAATCATTTAACAATTGTGATATGAAATCGGATGTGAGTTTGTCATATGGATTAATTTTGTTTGCTTTTGTCTGACGAAGTGTAGCTTAGAGAGAACTGTTACAAGAGAGTACGAGAGGACAGGACCCGTTTGCTTTGGAAAATGAGGTTGCCTGCTGCTGAATCTTTAAACCAGAAGGTTTAATTTGTTACTTCACATCACTCGTTTCTTGTATCTGTATCGAAATTTGTTTTGTATACGATTGATTACCTTATGCATTTAGTGTGCTATTTCAAATAATGTTGTATTGGATCGTCAATATTTTGTTACAGAATCAAATTGAACTTAAATGCTGAAGATGTAAAATGGCCACTTGCTTTCATTCATATTCGTATGTGGAGCACATTGTGGAATATTAACACTGTGAAGAATTGATGATTGGTTAAAACTGTTTTGGGGGTTGTATATTAGAAATTGAATTTATTAAAGACTTTGTAAGCTCCCATCAGCTTTCATAGTTGGAGGAAGCTCGGGAGTTTCTAGACACCTTTGTATGAGGCATCAAATTGTCATCTTTCTTTTTGTTGCAAAGTATGCATTTCTTTTGTATTCATCTCAGAAATATATGAATCCATTTAATTGCTTTGAACTACAATAGTGACTGATTTTGTTTCTGGCATGCCCATAGTTCTCTTCTCTACCTTGTGGAGAAATTCTATGTAAATTAGTTTCCCTATATGGTCCCTAGATGTTCACCTTTTTTTTTTTTTTTCACTCTTGGTTTCAGGACTTCCATGAAATCTGCTTTTCAGGACATAGTCTGTGATGAACTGAAAAATTCAAGGACTTTGCCATTAAAAATCAAATGACTCTATGAAAATATCATCTCCTACAGCCGAACCCAATGATATATTGTGGGAGTATGATGGTCTTCACAGCGCTTATCTAGGCGAATGTGAAGAGATATTATTAGAGATGCAAAGAATCTTTTTATGAGGATCTCAGGACTGAACCAACTGAAAAAGGTGAATTATGGTTGCTATTTTACAAATCTGATTACAATCTCCTGATAACCAAAGGAGGAGGAGGAATATGCATTATAATGCAAGAAGTAAATATTTTGTGAAAACTTCTGTGGGGATGTTCTCTCTTTTTCATCATTTCAATTAGGCTGCTAGTTAACTAGGTATAAATTGTAGCACTTTCTGTTTTCTTCTCCTCCACTTCTCCTCTCCGCCTTATATTTCTGTGTTCCATGGACCATGGTGCTTTACTCCATCTTTGTTTCCCAGTTTGCTAGGCCCCTGTAGTTTTGCATGTGTTTTTCTCCTCATTGCACACAGATTGGAGAATCTGCATGTGTGTATGCGTGCAGTTAGGAGTTTGCATGGTGAAATCATATCTTGAGCTTGACTTTTTACTCTAGCTTTTTTTTGCAGAACCAGAAAGCCTTGTTGAAACATGGGAAGATCAAGAAGATGAGTACTTGGCTAATGCACTATATGAGTATAACTAAACGAATATATTCTCATATGCAAGAATCATGAGGGTTTCTTTTTTGTCTGAAAGCCATTAACCCAATTCTGAACATAAATGAAAACAATATGGTTTCTGATTTGGGCACACTTAAGCACGCGAACGAAGATGTGGTGCCCCATATGTAAACAGGAGAGTTGCAGAAGAGAACCGCCAACTTGCTATTGCACTGGGTGTGAATCTTCAGCTCAGCAAAGCTGATGAAGTCAATCTGGTTACCCTGCAAAATCGACTGGCTGATGCGCACACAGAACATCTTGATCCCGGGGCTGTAGATTGAAACCCAAGTTCCGCCTTGAGACTAGTTTTGGGTTAACTGCTTTGTACATTTTCTGTCAAGGTTGCAGTACATTCGAGGGTTGAGATATAGCTTCTTTCATCTTTGCATATCTTATTAAATTTTATTCCCACAGTGACAGTTTTGTTTAATTGACTACATGCATGTGGTACCTTCTACAAGTATTGTAAGTTGTAACCAGTGAATGAAGCTTTGCTTGTTTAGACTTTAGAGGTAGTAAAACCACAAAAGAATGACATCAGGGTAATGCTTTTGGCAAAGTGGTAGTCTTCCTTGAGGTTAATGCTAATATCTCTTCGACCAGATTTTTATTCTTTTACTGAGTCTCTTCGACCAGATTTCAGCTGTATATTTTCAGTGCACGCTTCAACTCGAATCTCAACCATTGATGACATTGGTGTATGATTGATTATATAGTAAAGCATCTTCGCGGTCATGTTGCTGTTTTCAAATTGTTTTTATTACCATGAAGACATTATCACTTAATACAGGTGTTATTATAAAATTTATTGGTTTATTTATTGGTTTGACTTAATTATTCTTGGTACAGGTGATATAGAAGTTAAGAACGTTTTATATTATTCTTATGAGATTGGGAATATGTAAAGTTATCTTAAAATGTCTAAACGTTGCCGTTCTCTTTAATGTTTTTCTTTCAATGTAATTTATATATATTATACAATGATTTGGTAATAGCTTTTAAAAAATAAATCAATATTCTAAATAACTTTAGAAAAATATTTAATTCAATTTTAAGCCTCTACTATAATATGGCATATATTTTTTAAAATATACATATAATTATTAATATATGGAGACAAATTTGTTGAGATAGGATTTAGAAAAACAGTAATTTATTATAATGCATAGTTTATTCATATTTATAATTAATTTAAATTAAGACCATAATTTTTTTATAATTATCTGAAACCATTCTTAATTTATATCACTGTAGAAGGATTTTATTTGAATAATTATGATTTATTAATCATTTATGTTTTAATAATTATGATATATTAATGAAAAACTAATAAAAAGGCAGGTCCTTTATTCCTCTCCTTTTGCCGGGCTGATATTATTAAAAGCATGATGTAAGAGCTCATCACCAACCAGCAGAAAATTCTGAACTTCATTCTATAAAGGTTGAAGCAATTTATTTTTAGTTTGAATTTTCCTCTCATCAACACAACATTGATGAAAACCTCATCTCCAACCAATTAAATCTTACTTTATAAGTCAAACGCTATTTAAAGATAAAAAAAAAACAAATTGAGAACCAAACCTGCAGCTTGGACATCCAGCCTGAGGAACGACGGTGGTGAAGCAATGTTCTTGCGTAGTCAGTGTGGGGCTGCGGTGACGGGCGGCGCTGGTGGTGGGGCTGTCTGTAGTTCGTGCAACTGTTCATACGACAGGCTGGTGGTGGATTTGGGAGTGTCTTGCTTATCAAAGCAAGCTAGCGTAGTGGTGATGGAGCAAAGCCGACCGGCCGACTGTTTTTGTAGGTGGATAGAGATCGGTGGTAATGGAGAAATCAATAGTGTTTGCAGTGTTTTTCAATTTTTTTTTTGTTTTTGTTTAATTTTTTTATCATATTATTGCTGAATTACAACATATTACATAATATTTATAATTATATAATTACTAAAATTAATATTTAATCTTATATAATACGACATATTACATCATATTTATAATTATATAATTATTAAAATCAATTTATATTTAATCTTATATAATATTATCCTGATTATAACCACCTCTTCAGCATTCGAAAGATATTAACTCAACTTTCACTTTAAAGTTTGGGGGAGAAAATTTAAATTAAACCCATGATTCTTTTGTGGGGATCAAGCCACCTCCCTCACGCTTGTCGTGGGTGGCTCTTGGTCGAGTGGTTTTGTTCTTGTTTAATTAAATGGCATCCCGCATAAACTCAAACCCCCCTACGTGCGGGTGTCGCCACATCACATTCAGGTGTAATCCAATACCTACTGGCACCTGAACATCAGATGGTATTAATTGATCCAACACAATGTCTTAAAACACAATTGTGAGGGCTGCCGAATCGCACTCACTGATAGTACTGGTTCCTGTGGATGCACATGATTGTTTTAAACTTCTCAAACTGGAAAACGGATATGCGTAGGATACTGCTTGCAAACAAAAAATGGAATGGAAAAAATAGATATCATATATTTGCAACGTCCTTTTTTAGAGTTTGCTTCCCAACTCAACAATCATACAAGGATCATTCATACAATCGGTTTTCATAGTAACGAACACATCGGTATTCACTCAATATACCAAAAACCCATTGCCAAAATTAAAACCCCATGAAATAATAACTATAAATGAATTAACACAACAAAAATACAAGCGTCCATCTCATGAAAATGGGATGACTGAACTCGAGCACCAAATTTTACTCTACACCAACAAAAGATTACACCTCCTGATGCATATGCAGGAACATTTGTTTACAGCAACTGAATAGAGCGCAAGTACTTGAACATAAGCATCTTGGCATATGTGAAAGGGCCCCGAGCCTCCCACCTCTATCAGCTGATAGACATAATAGGATGTGCATTGAAGAGAATATGACAGCAGATTGAAGAATGTATCTGCTGAGACAGTCAATATGGTTCCACTCCCAAGAATCAAGAAGTTCGTAGAAAAATAATCGTTACATGAACTCAGAAGAGAGCTCCTCCGAATTGAACTTGTTCCAAGCTTCCTGTTTTGTTTAAAATTTGAAAAATGAGCAAAAAACTGTGAATCGACATAGGAAAATTCAGACGTAAATGAGTGAAACACAGTATATAATAGAAACTCAAATTGCATATTTTTTCACTATTCATGTTTACATGTAGCAATAGCTTGTCATTTAAATTGACAGCAAAAAGTGAAACACCTAAAATGGTAACCAGAAAAACTATCTTGCATGGTAAGATTGAAGCCTTCAAAGGCATAATGGTATGAAAATATGGCAATGTATTTGTATTACCTTAAGCAAATCAAACACCTTCTCAGCAATATACTTCTGTTGGAGATTGGCTCCTTTTGTTGCACTTTATCAGGATGGATGCATAAAGTTGACTTTCTATAATATTTTTTTAACCGCAGCAGCAGTAATCAAATCAGTCAAAGAAACAGGTTGCCAACCACTTTGGGCCAGAGCACCTAATTATTGCAGAAAAGATTCATTAAACCAGATGGTGATAACAGTATTAGTAAAATTACAAATTAAACAAAGTTGCTCATTCCAGACCTAAGAAAAATAGTTAGGAAAGTCAATTTGGTTGGGGAATTATGAGATCTAAAAACACATCTCCCTCCCCGCCCCCCCCCCCGGCGGCATGTGTGTATGAGTAGAATTTAACAGTTTCTTGATAACTAGATTACAGTTCTATTTCCTAATAAACAAAACAAAAAATTTGACATATGTAGAAACTTTCTAATAATAAATTTTTTGCTACATTAAGCACTACTTCGTCCTGAAACATTTTAATTTTCTTATGATCTAGAATCTGTATTAGGTACTTCAAGCTTCTCCAATCTCTCCTCAGATAACAGTACCATCAAATGAGCAGGAATTTTATCTCAAAGCCAAACTTTGAGGTCCAAAAAGAAAGCTATAATACTAAATGTTCTGGCGCTAAAACCTACCTATGGTCTAGCATTATGTAAAAGTAAATAATTTTATTCTTACCGTATCAATTGTTCACAATAAGACAGTCCAAAATGTCAGAATAGTAAAAATAGTTTGGACTTACTATGTTTTCAGTCTCAATAAGAGAATATTACATGCAGTTAAAATCAGCAATGTGTCTAATGAGTACTCATATCACGTCAAATAGTATCTAATTTAAGTGCAATGCATCTAATGAGTAATTGTATCATGCCAAATAGTGTCAGGCTTCACTGCCCTTGAGACTATGCAGCAGAAATACAAACAGCAGATTGCCAATACCTCAAAAAACTAGAATAAAGATATGGGGCAAATACAGTGATAAGATGATGTGTGTGTATGCAAGCACAGCAAGGCAACATATATTATAAACTGATGACACAGAGGATTGCAGGCAAGATTTACAGAGTTGTGACAACAAGAACTTATCATAAAACCACAAGATCTAGGAATGATATGAATAATTTTTCAATATACAGGAAAGTAGTAGAAAATACAATCAAAACAAGAATAACTAACATAAAGCAATGTCGAAAAGATAGCACGTATATTTCCATCTTTTTTCCAGCAGCCCAGCGCTTAATTTCAACATCAAGAGTTTCCGCAATCCTCTGAAATCAACATAGACTAATATTAGATAGACAATAAAAATGGAAGTAACCTCAACAAAGAGATATTTCACTGGGGAAAGCACATGCAAAACAATATATGCATACATTACATTTCATTCTGAACTCCCTCAAAACAAGATGAATTATCAAGTCTAGTTGATTTATTTCGTGGCTTCTACTAAATGACAATTAGTACAGAGTTTGCTAAATCACCTGCACATGAATACAACCTAGAATCTGTTTCTATTCTAGGTAACATTGACCTGCACTAAACCCAAAGTGAGTTGGAAACTGATTTGCAAGGAACTGCCCCCCTCCCACCCTCAACTACAAACAATAACCATGTTCCCAGCTCAAGAGCCCAAAAGAACAAGGGAGAAGGGTGGGAAGTGATATAACAGCACAGTCCAATAGCTGTGAAGGCTGTAGCAAGAAGAGTCCTAGGTTGACCCCCTCAGGCACAACACACAACGTTCTTTTTGAGGGGCAGAGGCTGGAAAGGAAAGAATAATGAGACAAGCAAACATGATTCAAATAAAATTCATTCCGCCCCACTTACATGTCTCTCAGCTTGATCCCTTTGGGCTTGAAGGTCACGTTCATTCTTCTCAGCCAGAGCTTTTGCCTGAACAAACAAACCTAACAATTAGAATTGCAAGCACTTAACACAAGGAGGCAGAACTGAGCGTCTGGAGCAACAATAAAAGGTAGAATAATGGTTTCATTCAACATATTCTACATACCGCACGCTCCTGTGTCCTTTGGTGGCGTTCTAACCTGGCTCTTCGTCTTTCTTCGGTTTCCCCTTCAACCTCTTGGAACTCTCCAGCTGATGATCCAGCAGCTAATGGAAGGAAGTAGTCTGGTCAATTAGTATTATACAGAAAAGAAAAAAACAAGATATCTTGCAGTATTACCTCCAAAAATTGAAGAAAGATCATCGACAATATTGGTAGTAGAAGATGCTTTCTTCATGTTAGATGAGGCTCCAACTGATGTCCTCCTAGCTGGTTCAGGGCCTCCTTTGCTCTGGGTATCAAACAGGGAATCCTGAAATACAGAGATTCAATATATAAGGCTTCTGACACTGTAGAAAGTCTGAACATAGTCAAAGATTTTAAAGTTCAGGTTCTCACTGAAGTGTTGGCTCTTGGCCTAGGAGCACTGCTTGGTCGAGAACTCATGCTAAAAGGACTCAAGATCATTATCATTCTTTTGTTGGTTTTGGTTTGCCCTTGCTGCAGCAGCAGCTTTTTCTCTAGCCTCTGCAGCAGCTCTTTCCCTAGCCTCTGAAGCAGCCCTCTCTACAGCAGCCCTTTCAGCTCTTTGCCGTGCCTCGGCTTCAGCCCTTGCAACAGACGCTCTTTCCCGTGCTTCCTTCTCCCTAGCTTCTGCATTGGCCCTTTCCCTAGCTTCTGCAGCAGCTCTTTCTGCCCTTTCTCTTGCTTCTGCCGCTGCCTTTCACGAGCTTCAGCTTGTGCCCTCTGAACAGCTGCTCTTTCTGCACGTTCTCGGGCTGCAGCATTTGCCTTATCAACAGCTGCCCTTTCAGCTTTTAGGCGAGCTTCAGCACCAGCTCTTTCGTGCTTCTCTGGTAGCCCTTTCCACAGCTTGTCTCGCTGTTTCTCTTTCCTTCTCAATCTCCCTTGCTCGCTCCCTCTCTTTCTCAATTCTCTTCTTTACTCTCTCATTTTCCTCCCTCTCTTACTCCCTCTCTCTCTCAAGTCTCCTCTGTTCTTCCTCCTTTTCTATCTGTTCCATCTCACCATCTAATCTCTCATGAGCATCTAGTTGCGTAGCTCTCTCCTCTCTCTCCAGTTGTACAGACTCTCTACTTCTTGCAGCCTTGAAAGACTCCTCTCCCTCATTTCCTTAGCATGGCGGAATTTAGCCTCTGCTCTATCCATAGCCTCCTTCATTGCAGCAGCAGAAGCAGCAGCAATGGAGCTCTCCACATCTTCAGCAGAAGGAACTTCTCCATATTCATTAACATTATTCCAGGACCTACCCATAGCAAAATCCTCCAGTTCATCAATTTGAGATGCTGCTGAGCTCCTTGTTCCAGGGCGGTTTGACTTAGGGGCTATGAGTGTATTGAGGGGAATTAGAGAAAGAGGAATACTCATTAGCCTTCTTTCTTGCATTACCAGTCTCTAACTTAGAAACTCGTGTAGGTCTGGGTGGGGGGGGTGTTGAAGGCGGAGGAGCACTGGGGGGCTGCGTAAAAAGAGGAATCTCTGAAACAGTAAGCCACACATCTTCAGCCGACTCAAACAAATCTTCTGATTTTGGAGTTGTATTGACTTGTGAATTTGTCTCGCTAGGACTGGCACTCGTGTAAGACGGGGGAGAAGTAGCTCTAGCAGCAGATCTAAGAGAATCAGTTGCACTCATATAGGAAGGGGGAGAAGTAGCTCTGCCAGCAGATCTAAGAGAATCAGTTGCACTCATATACGAATGGGGAGAAGTAGCTCTAGCAGCAGATCTAAGAGAACCAGTTGCACTCATATAGGAAGGGGGAGCAGTTGCACTCATATAGGAAGGGGGAGAAGTAGCTCTACCAGCAGATCTAAGAGAATCAGTTGCACTCATATAGGATGGGGGGGAAGTAGCTCTACCAGCAGGTCTAGAAGAATCAGTTGCAACACTTGGCATGTCAAAAAGGGTGTCAGTGGATCCCTGCAAATTATCCACAGGTGTCCCATTCTGTGCATAACCATCAAAGTTTTCCTCTGAAGATCTATCAATTGACTCTTTTCTGGGATGAATTTGAGTGCCACTCGTGCTTTTACTTCTTAAAGATCTATCATTCCCTCTCTTGTTGACCTCAGGTGAAACTGAAGGCACAGATTTCCCAAGAATATTAAGGGAATCTAAATCGTCAAATACTCCACCACTTACAGATGATCCATTTACTTTTGCACTTCCAGAGCCACTGAATTTACCAATTTCTTCCAGTCGATCAGTGAACACCTCTGTAGAAGAACCCACATAGGTTGAAGTTGATTCTGAAACTCCAAAGGGATCCTCAATCACACTAGATGCTGCCTTGGTTGAATCAGAAGGTGGTTTTTGAGACTGACTGGACTCTGATGTTGACCTGTCAAGGGGAAATAGATAGGAGCTGCATATATTAATTTGTAGGCAGAAACTATAACACAAAAAGGCATAATGTCATACTGGATCACACGTACTTTCTATTAAAAGGGTGGTATAAAGCGAAAATGTGAAAGAAAAGAGAGGGGGAGGGGGGGCAAAAACAAATCTGTCACATGTTTATGTTAAGTGCATTTCTCACACCTATACATGAAAGTGAAACTATAACACTGATTTGTCAAAACCCTCAGCTGAATTCCCGTCTCTTCTCCAGCTAAAATCTTATTTTCTTCGATTAGAACATCCCCTGTTAGATTTCCAGTCAGGATTTACATAAATTTCATATCGCACCAATTACCAAATTTTGCTGTATAAAAACCAAATTGAGGTGACAATTTAGCCCTAAAATGCCCAACCCTCCCACAAAACAAGGTTTCTGCCTCACTGCCCAAAGATAGAACACCTCTCCAATGTCTTACAGAAAACAACATAATTTGGCTTCAATATGGCTTCCTAGGTCTGCAGGTGCTTTTACAACCTGCTAAGACACATTTTACTGCATTAAACAAAATAACACTAACCTTGTCGCAGCAAGCACAATCCAAGATTACAACACTACAAAAAAAAAAAATTGCAAATGCCACTTGAATGTAAATATATTGTAGAATAGCAGCATCGTATATACAATAAACAACATCATGGTTTATGTTTCGTAACAACAGATTCCAGCCTTAGATTTTCAAACATTGCCACCAATTACACTCCAATAGTACTGCTTATATAATACAAAAATACTTAACACTCCAAATGTTGGAACTAAGACACACAATAGAATTTCTGGAGCGGATAAGGCTGCATTTGCAAACACATCAAAATGTAATATTTCACAACAAATCAAAAGATTAAATCAAAATGCCGATAAAAGAACACACCTGTTACTACTAGAGAGCTACTGCGGCCAAAACCAGGCAACAAATCATCAAAAGCTGACTCATCTTTCTCTGATTTCATCCTCGAAACGGTTTCTTTTTTACCTAAATTGCCCAAAAGATCATCCAAGGGCGAACTCTCTCTGGTGCTCTTATGCTTGGGCGACGAACTCGAGAACGAGGCAAACACGTCCTCAAACTTCGCGCCCGACGACGAAGCCGCCGCAGCCGGTGTCGATGAGGTCCTCAATCCAGGCAATCCTTTGAAAATATCTACATCGTCATCATAAACCGGTTTATCATAAACCGGCATCGAATTCGCATTCGAAGAACCGGAATATGAGCCGTAATCAAACGACGACGTGTTACCGCTGCCAGAATCGACTGCTGAAGTCGAAGAATACTTCGGTGGAGCGACGAACACTTCGTTGTAAAAGGGTCCGTCGCGATCGTGATCGTCGAATACAGCCGTCGATCTTAGCGAGGACGATTTCGAGAATTCGGATGCATTAGATCCGAGTCCAATACTCGAATTGTTAGTACGAGACGGCGCCATTGGAGCCGATTTGCCTTGCGGTTTGAAGCCGAAATCTCGGGCCAAAAGACTTGGAAAGTCATCCATTAATTTCCAAAAAGATCTGACGGCGGTGATTGAACTGAAATTTGTTTCTGTAATGATTCAGATCTGAGGCAAGGCGATGGCTGAAGGAACAGAAAATGAAAGAAGGGAATCAAAAGAAGGGGAAATAAATTGGAGGGTAAACAGTCAATTATTGAATAATTAGTTTTTTTAATTTTTTGTAAACTGAAAATTAACAATGATCTTAAAAAGAAAAGGGGGAAAAAAAAGGGAGAAAAAGAACCGAGTTAGATTACTTAGATCATAATAAAAAGGAAAGAGGAGACATGAAATCTTTGTTTTTTTTAAAAAAAATAAATTATTTTGTGCTTGTACTTCTTCCTCGTCTTCCTCTTTCGTTGAGGGTTCTGTCTATGCCTTGGACTGACACCCGTTTCTGTTCATGTCCATTTTGATTTTGCAATTGTATTTTCACCCTGATTTTTGCATCTTCGTACTATATTTTTTCAGAGGGGAAAATAATATGTGGATCCCTGTATTATTATGAGTTCTTACGTAAGATATAATTTATCTGTTAGTGTCAAAGAGACTCCTCGTGAGGCATAAGTGAGAATTAAAATTCAATGCTATGAGGTAATTCACTAATTTGATCATTCACATTGATAAATTACGTCTTTATTTGATATGTGTGTATGTGTGTATATATAGATACATGGAAATTTAGGGTTGGGATGTTATTGGTCCAAATCAAAACAAGTAATGTAAATTGTAGAAGAGAGAAATAAATGCTTAAAAAGTTTTTTATAAAGAAATTATATGTGACTTATTTATTGAAAGTGTTTTCTCTTTAAAAATATTTTTAAAAATTCTTTAATTTTAAACCTATGATTTACATTTTGAATTAATCTTTCACCTCTTAACTACATTATCATATTTAACAGAATTTAAGTACAAGTTTAGTATAATTTATCTAATAATTATAAGTATTTATTTAATTTCATACACTCTTATTAAAAATTCTTTTACTTTTTTTTAATAAGTTATTTAAATAAATAAGTTTTTTTAAATTTCTATTACTTTTTTTAATAAAATTTTAAAAAAATAAATAAATTATTTTATCTCCACTAGCAAAAACTCCAATTTTAGGTTTTTAAGAATAGAATTTAAATTTTTTTAAAAATATTAAAATATTTAAAATATCTTTTATTTTTAAATAATCTTATTTTAATATTTTGATAATATAACTTAAAAACCTATTAATATAATTTTATAATTTTTAATCAAAATTCCCATCAACAACCAAACAATTAAAGTTTTACTAATAACTTCCACTTAAATAAACTTTGTTTGAGAAATTTTATTCTTAAATTTCAATTTTTTTTATTTACAACATAAATAATAAAATAAAATGAGAAAAAGAAAAAGAAACCAAAAAGAAAATAGTACAAAACCAAAATTTAAAAAAAAAACTGATTGACCTAACACGCTAAAAAATTGAAAAAATAAATAAATCATTTTTACATTTTTCCTTTAATTCTTTTTGTTTCCATTTCTTTCCCTTGTCGACTTCTTGTGTTTCTTCTCCATTCACGATAGAGGACGAAAGCCCAGGTGCAACTCAATACTCGCCGCCCTCCTAAAACAGCAGCGGAGCGCAGCCACCTTCTTCGCCGTTCATGTTAGAAGCGTAACCCTAAAAGTTCAGAGTTTTCATCCCACGCTTTGACTGGTAAAATCAAGGATTTTGTAGGGTCTTTAGAAGCCGCAATTGTGCTTACCAACAAGGGTAGGTTCGATTTTTAGAGAATTGAATTGAGTAGGGATTAAATTCTTCAATTTGTCTTATTTATTTCGTGATTAGGGTTTCGTGGCAGTTTTTTGGTACTGAAAATTGGGATTTGCGAGGGGCACAAAATCAATGGTATCATGCCTTCGTTCAAAAGTTGTTAGTCTTAAGGCCTGAAAATCGCATTTGATGTTAGGATTAGAAATCAATATGCTAAATTCAAAGCAAAAAGGATGAGTGAGTGGTAATGGGAATTTAAGTTGTTCATTAATTATTTTTAATTATAAAGTAGTTTTATCTTTTATCTTTATTTTGCTTTTTAATATTTGTATTGAGATATTATCATTTTATCATCCCACTTGTTTTAGTATATTATTTTACCATCAATATTTTTTTATAATTATTTTTTTTATTTAATATTTTAATTTTTATTATTTTACTACTAAATTGATAATTCTATTAATAATTGCAAGTGAGGTTTGTTTGAACCCACTAATTTTTTTTTCTCTACACCCTCTTTCTAATTAAAAATTTTATTTTTTAAATAAGTTTTAAAAATTTATTTAATTGGCCCCTTTTTCTCTTTTTTGTTCCAATTTCACAAATTATAATCAATTAATTCATATATATTCTTTTAGCTACAAATAATTGATATCATAAACTAAGAAGAACAAAACTCATTATTTAAAATTGAACATCAGTAAATTTTTATCAGCTATAAAAGTTAATAAATATCAAGAAAATAATTTTTACCAAACACAAAAGTTAATGAATATCAAGAAAAAAATTTATATATAGAAAGCATAAAATAGAGATCATGATCTACTGAGAAAGGAAAAAAAATTATTCAAAAGAAAGTAAATATTGAGTGTTTAGCATTCATAATGTGAGAATAAAGAGAAAATATACAATTGCAAGTGTATTTTCTTTATAAAATACCTTGATTGGAATAAGAAGTTCTGATTTTCATTCAACTGGCCACGCGGCCTTTTTAAAGATCTATGTCTTGGGTGTTGAATATATTTTGGGAGAAATGTGTCAATGGATTTTTCTCTTGTTGAGTTAGGAAAAAGGTGAACTGTTTCCTATAAATTTTAATTCATAGATGAAGTGTTAGCTCTTTGAATTTTTCCTCTAAATCGAAGTTTCATGAGGAAATAGTAGTGAACTTTTTCCTTAAACTGAAGTTCTGAGAGGACATATTTTTCCTCTTTATCTATGTAAGGGAAAAATGAGCTATTCCGAAAGAATATTGTTAAGAAACTTTTCTTCTTTATTGGCTTAAGGAAGTTTTTTCTTTTTGTTGGCTTTCGAAATTTTTTTTTCTTAGTAGAGGGAAAAATAACATATTCTGGAGAAATATTATTACGAAACTTTTTTTCCTTATTGACTTAGGAAATGTTTCCTTATGTTGGACCAGAGAATTTTTCCTTTTTGTTGGCCTAAGGAAAAGTGAGTTCTTCGGGAATAATTTTATTAGGGAATTTTTCTTCTTATTGGCTTAAGGAGTTTTCGCTCTACGTTGGCTTGAGAAAGAGTGAGTTATTTTAGAGAAATTTTACTAGGGAAACTTTTCTCCTTATTAGCCTAGGGAAGTTTTTCCTCTAGTTTAGCCTTGGAAAGTTTTTCTTCTTTATTGGCCTAAGAAATTTTTCCGTCTTATTAGCCTAGAAAAGTTTTTTCTTATTGTTGACCTTAGAAAGTTTTTTCTCATTATTAGTCTAGGAAATTTTTTTCCTCTTTGTTGGCCTAAGGAATTTTTTCCCTTTATTAGTCTAGGAAAGTTTTTCCTTGTTATTGGTCTTGTAAAATTTTTCCTCATTGTTTACCTAAGAAATTTGTTTCCTCTTTGTTTGCTTATTAGCTTAGGAAAGTTTTTTCTTGTTGTTAGCCTTAGAAATTTTTTCCTCCTTTTTAGCCTAAGAAATTTTTTCTTTTTTGGCCTTGGAAATTTTTTACTCTTTATTGGCCTAGGGAATAGGGAGTTATTCCGGAAGAATTTCATTCGGAAAATTTTTTTCCTTATTGACCTTGAGATGTCTTTCCTCTACATTGGCATCGGAAAAAATGGGTTATTCCAGAAGAATTTTATTAAAGAAATTATTCTCCTTATTGACCTAGGAAATTTTTTTCCTCTACATTGGCCTATGAAAAATAAGTTATTCCAAAGGAATTTTATTGGAGAAATTTTTCTCCTTAACTAGAATTCTTTGTGGAAATATACTAATTGTTCGTCCTTAACATGAGAGGGAATATTAATTGTTCTGAGACATTTCCCTTGAATTGAAGTTCTATCAGGAAATCTACTTTTCTCTTGACTTATGAGGGAATATTTGTTTGTTTTTTGAACTTTTCCCTTGAGCTGAAGTTCCAGGAGAAAATCTTCCTTTCCCTTAACATAGGAGGCAATATTTTTTACTCTTTGAACTTTTCATATATTGAAGTTCTAATGAGAAATAAAATTTTTCTCTAGACAATTTGGTTGGTTCTAAAGTGGATTTTTAGATATTTGGAAGCATATGTGACAATGTATGAGATGATCATAAGCGCTAATGAAACAATGATAAATATAGACTCTTATGAGATGTATGGATATGAATGTTCATGCATGTGAATGCTTATTAGTGCAATGCATGAGTAATTTGAAACTATAGAATAATTTTTACATTTTGCGATTAATCACTTGAGTACATGAGTTGCACATTATCAATTGGATTAATATTCTCAAGAGTTGAAATCATTCATATAGTCGTAAGTGCTAAAATGGAATGTTCCTTTTTTACAAGATATCAATCTAGATAATCATTTAGATTAGTCCAGAATGACATTCAAATGGACTTTAGCTTTTCCCTAGATGGCTGTTATGATGGCATTATTTGCTATAGAAGCCATCTGGAAAAATTTTTCCGGAGTCTCTTTAAGATCTTTTGAATTTTTTTTGCTATAGGCATCTTTGGAACCTCTATTCCTCATCATTATCAATTCTTTATATGCGACACGACTCAAAAGTATTATTATTCTTAAGATAAGAAAGATCTCGGTTATAATATAACACCTGCAGTCAGGGGTCGAACCATATGAAATTTTAAATTTAGTAGTTAATTTATTAAAACAAAGAAAATTAACTACAGGAAAAAAAAATTGATAAGAATCAAGTTTAAATATATGCTAAGATTACGAAATCCACTCTCGGATTTCAAATTATGATTAAAATAATTTTCTCATATTTTTATTTTACATTTATTCTACCAGTTAATTATTATGCCAGTTAATTCTTAATTAACCATTAATGTAATAAATATAGGATCAAGTACTTAATGTGTCACAACTATATTGATTGTCGACATTATGTCAAAATACCATACAAATCGGAAAAGATCTAGATCTATAAATTAACATGACATAAAAGAAACTTATGAAAAATAAAAAATACAACAAATAAAATAAACTTTAAAACTCACTTGAGAGAGTAATTAACAAATAACTTGAATCCAAGAGTTTCACCTTTCACCTTAACTTAGAAATTTTAGCCACTCATATTGAAAAATAAAACACTTATTTTATTTAACAAACTTCTAAAATATATAAAAAAAAAAATTTCAACTCTCAATTCAATTCCCAACTTTCTCCAGCTCCTTTTCCTTTTTCTCCTCTGGACTTGGCTCTCTGGCTCCTACTTGCCTCGCTCTCCCGTTGCACTTCCTCGCCTTTTATAAGCGAGGATGTGCAACTTTTTCTTTTATTTAATATTTATTTATTTATTATATTATATATTCACATATCAGCCCATCATATCATACTTTTTTTTTAATTTTATTTATTTTTAATAATTACATTTTCTTCATAATAACTTCTAATGACTTCAACAATTCTTCTTTGTTCCTGCTTTCAATTCTAATTCCTTCTTTATTCCTGAAATATTTACAATAAAAATTAACATACTACAAATTAATTTTAACAAAAAATTTATTAAGGGAGTATTACGATAATTTAAGAATAATGAGTGTATTAATCAACACTATAAGTAAAAAACTAATAATTTTAGACTTATTAAATGTACACTTTTTAGTATTAATCAATATGCCTTTTTAGGTTTATTTTGAGTGGGTTCCGACCCTTTTTTTTTGTGGGCAATTTGCCTATGTCTCCATTTCTAGTTTTTCTAGGGCCATTCTTTTGACTGTTGTTTAAAGGAAGGCGTCATCTGTTGTGGAAGCCCTCTGGAAATTTTTCTATAGTCTCCTTAGGATTTTTTGAATTTCTTTCTATTGGCATTCTTAGAACCTTCATTCCTCATCACTATTAGTTTTCTATGTGCCTTTTGAGTTTGCTCTGTATAGGTTTCGACCTTTTTTTGTTGGGCCAATTTGCCTCTTTGCTTGTTTTTAGTTTTTCCAGGGCTAGTTTTTTTTTTTTTTACTGTTGTTCAGGGGCAAGCAATTTGGCATTTTATTTTTGATTTTTTCCTCCCAAAATCAGCATCTAACATTATGAAATTTGCAAATAACTGAAATGTAAAGGTTAAATGCGTAAAGATAATCATTAGTTGCATAATATGTAAAGAAAGTTAGGTTAGTCTATGTTAGCATAATACCCATTTGTTCATTCTCAATAAGAGGTGAATATTTAGGTTTTCCTTAACCTCTCTCGTAGGTAATTCAAGTAAAGTCAGGAATAACATAAGTATAATAAAAATTGTGATATGTTAGAAAAGTTAGGAATAATTAGTAAGTCGAGAATGATTAGTCACTTGTGTTAATATGTTAGTTGTAGAATCATAATTGTTAGGTTAGAACATAGAGTTATGTTAATCCTCATTGGTATAACACATTACGTATATTCTCCCGGATAAGGTGAACGCTTGGGTTTTCCTTAACCTCACTCGTTGGAAAAATAGAGAAGCACTTTGGAATAAACATAATGATAGAATGTAAATAAGTCAGTGTACTAGTCAGGAAATTAGCATAATTAAAAAGAAAATGAAGATAAATAAAATAAAAGATAAATTGGTCTTAGATTTAGTTGTAGAGAGTATTTTAACCCTTTTTGACCATCATTTACTTTCTTTTTCTAGTCAAAGTTTATATTGACCAAGTGAGTTCTTCATTTTCTTTACTCTTTTTTTTTTAGCAAGCCATTTGAAAGAGAGATCTCCTTTTTTGCTCTTGGATTTTTTGCTTTAATGCCTTTTTAAGGTTTAGGTCTCACATATAAACCCATTTTTCATAAGTATATGTGAGTATACAACTATTTATTTAACTATACACAACCAAATCTAATCTAAAAAAATGATAGTAAGGTGGTGTTCATGTGGGTTTTAGAAAGAGAAAAAAATTTCAGCAACTTGTTTCCCACAGACGACGCCAATAAAGGTGTTAGAAATTTTTACCTCCACACATATTTGTAGATTTGTGAAAAACTTATCATGATCGTTGGCCTCAAATCTGGTGGGGAAAGTGGTTGAAAAAAGCACTCTGATGCCTAAGTAAATATTTGATCAAGGTTAAAAAGATAAAAATGGAGGAGAAAATGAGTTTTCTCTCTCTAAAATGAACAATACTTTTTGGAGGCCAAAGACCCCTTTTTTTAAAGAGATAAATCTCTATTTATAGATAATGAGTAATGTGAATTTAAAGTTTTATTTTGAGCCATCAACTTAATGATATGTATCACCCATCATTTTTGTACACGTGGAAATGAACATAATCATAGGAAATTATTCCGCATATCCATATTTCCATGTTATTATGATTTTTTGTGGTGGTTTCTTGAACTGATGGATTACGAAACTAATTCTCACTTCTAGCTATCTTTATAAGCTCCAGAGGAATTTTTCCTTATGTGTTATCATAGAATAGTTTTGATGTTACTCTCCCGAAACAACTTGGGTGTTACTGCCCTGAAATAGCTTGAGTGTTGTTTCTCCGAAATAGCTTCTTTTATTTGATATAATAGACACGTGGCATGTTTTAGTACTTTTTGAAATATAGCACTTACAGTAAGATAAAGAGGAAAAGAGATTAATGAAGGGTAGATTTGAGATCTTTATTTTAAATTTTTAACTATGAATTTATTTTTTAAAATGGGGGAAGAGAAAAATTTAGTGAGTTCGAATATCCCAAAGTATTTTAAGAATTTTAATATTTTTAGTATTTTAAGAATTTCACAAGGTATAATATTTATGATTTTGTTAATTAATTATATGAAATAATCAATTGACAAAAGTATTATTTCTTTGTATATGATTAATTTTGTATTTTTTTTATTTAAAGTGCTGAATTACACTTACACAATTTAAGAGTAAATTAATATTTTACTATAACTTCTATCAAAAATTTCTTTTAACTTTAATGATTTGGTAGTAAAACAATAAAACCTGAAATATTAAGTGGGAAAAAGCAAATTATCAAAAAATTATTAGTGGTAAAGTGACATGTCAAAAAATTAGGTTGTAAAATGATAATATGTCTTTTATATTTTAAATTTTCCAACCATTAAAATACTATTATCAACCATGAACTGTAACGTCTTGGTGGCTGGTAGATACAAAAACGTAAATAATGGGTGTAAAATCAGATAAATTAGAATTTTTCTAGTATTTTTTAAACCGAATAATCCTTTAATCATCTGTAAATTCCATTAAAATAAAGTATTATTGTACCTTCACTAAATTAAATTATGTCATCTTTCTTACTAAGATTTAGATTCACTGGTTATTGATAGCTTTACCAAGACTTAAACCTTAAGCTTGAGTCTCACGTAGTGTACGTGGATGTTTGATTAATAAAAAAAATTATGCCATATATATTTCTTCCAATTTTGCAAAGCTTAAAAGGACATTGAAATATCATAAAGAAAATAACCAAACTTTATTCTATCTCTTGTTACTTATTAATTTCTACTTTCCACCGTCCGGTAGTCCTGTCACTTTACAAAATACACATTTTTTCAATATATAAAATAAAAGTTTGATTAAACTTTAAAACAAATTTTGGGTAAATATTTGCTTCTTTTGAGAAATATATGAGCATTGACATCATGCAATCTAATACAATCTCATAAACAATTACATTAATTATGTAAAACTAATGTTAATATTAGTTGCTTCATCGTATCACTTTAACGATATCTATATTTGAAGTTATATTTTTAAATATTATGAAATATAAAATATAGAATCATATTTATTCATTTCCCAAATCAAATACTTATAAAAGCACCGGTTTATCAAGAATAAGCAAAAAGGCACTTTGAATTGTTGATTTATCGCCATAGATGGCTTAGAACCAATAATTTATATTGAAAGCATGAGTCCATTTTGTCAAGTAATCTACATATAAATTTAGGTGAAATCCTATTATTTCCTTATAAGGGCACAAATCAAAAATCTCGTTGAAGCAAACTGTGAGTCTAGTCATTTGACTATAAATTTAAACTTTTATTTATAAAGAGTGATGCTATGAACACAATTCACAAAATTTTTTGTACAAATGATTATGGAAACAACTTGCCATTCAACTATTAATTAGATGACATATTCACTAGTAAATCTAAGTACTTATCGTCTATTGTATAAGATGACAAGACATTTAAGATACTGCCCTTGTTTGAGTCCACGAAAGAACTCTCATTTTTTTACTTTATGAAAGGCCAAAAGTATAAATTAAAATATTCGCTTCTGGTAGTTGAACATTTTTTGACTCGTGCAAAACAAGAAAACATACCTCAAATATTTTTAACCCTTTTTGAATTAAGATTTCTTATTCTTCCAACTTGGAGGTTACATCAAATTTCAACTATATATCTTGCACTTTATGTCTTTATCCCCACCAATTTGAGTCGTTTCGAGGACGCGTGAGAACAAAACCTATTCGTCCTAAAATTGCCGATCAATTTTTACCATTTTCTCTTTGTACCATTAGCTATCGTGCAGTCTTAAATTATCAGCAACGTTAACGTTACCTTCTATATATATCATGGGAATACTGGCAGCGGGGCATTTGGAACTTACCTAATATTTGCTAATGCCCCCCATTACTTTATTCAGAATCGTTGCACCCTATGATGCACATCTGCACTTAAAAATAATAATCAAATCAGTCATTTTCAACTGCTCCCCTTGCTTTACATGAGTCACCATGCTTCATGACCACCCACCGCTCCTATTAGTCTCCAAATATCAAAACAACAACCACTCAACAACTTTGAAGAACTTGAATCATTTAGAGAAAAATTATCATGAAGCTTTCTTATTATTTCCCATTTCTCTTCCACTTCTTCATCTCTTGTGGCTTTTTATTATTAGCCTCTGTGAATTCACAAGGTGCAGATTCATGCAACTCCAATCTCACCCTCAATGGCCTCCCCTTCGATTCAACTTCCCTTCATTGCGCTTCTGTTTGGGCTCCCCACAACTTCATCCTCAGATTAGTAATCCTTTTTACCTAAAAACCTCTCGGAGGTTCTGGTAGATTTATAAAATCGTGCATGAAAAAAAATAATAAAACAAAATTTTTTTTAACAAAAATGTTGGAGTTTTGATATTTGCCTTGCCTAGATAATATTCGGACAATATATGCTACTACCCTTTTCCTTTTGATAGAAGGGTAACATATTTGCACGTTAATAATCATTTTAGACTTAATTATGGTAACTATTTTTGCACATGCAGTATTTTGAGACATCAACAAATGTATGGAGTTTTGTTCTATCGGCTCCGGATAACAACTCATACATAGCAATGGGATTCTCACCCAGCGGGCAGATGGTGGGATCAAGCGCCGTCGTCGGGTGGGTGTCGACCGACGGCACCCCCAACACAAGGCAGTATGCCCTAAGAGGTCAAACGCCAAGCCAAGTCGTTGTTAATCAAGGAAGCCTACAAATTGTTGGCAATTCTTCAATGATCCTCTCCCAATCTTCACGTTTGTACGTAGCTTTTCAGTTAAACACCAACCAGCCGCTGACACGTTTGATTTATTCCGTCGGGCCCGTCGGAGTTTTCCCGACGGGACCGGAGTTCGCGTTGACTCGGCACCGTGACCAGGTATCCACCGAATTGAATTATGTTACAGGTGAGCTACCTTCTACATATATTATTAATTTGATGATTGGTTAATCATATTTTATATTTTGGTCATATAGAGTTTGATGTCATAGTTTAATTATGGGGTGAAAATAGAATGTGTGTAGTTTGGTGCCGCCCACCACGAAGGCATATGTGATTCGTTAATGTAGCGTGGGTTCAATTATTCTTTTAATCTTTATTTTGGGTCATAGTTATTGATTAGGGACACGTGAACAGCGATGATAACAATATGACCAACAATATATTACATGAGTTATACCCTCATCTGGTAATATAATAACAATTCTTGCGGAACATTTTTGAATTTAAAAACAATGTTGGGTGCATTTTCTTTTGTGTTATGATTAAGATACCTACAACCTCAATGATGACTTTAATCCGCAAACAGACCTTCAACTTCACAAAAATTGACACACAAACCATCGATTATTTGAAATGATTTAAATTTATTTGAATTTGCTTATTCTGTGTGGGAAAAATTGAACAGGTCAAGCGTCATCAAGAACTCCTTACAAAAAATTAAGGAGGGGCCATGGAATACTGAACATGCTAGGTTGGGGGATTTTGATGATAATCGGAGCAGTATTAGCTCGATACTTCAAGCAATGGGATCCAATTTGGTTTTATTCACATACTTTGGTTCAGTCGCTGGGATTTATACTTGGAGTAGCTGGTGTAATTTGTGGACTTGTGTTGGAAAATAAGCTCGATGCCGATGTTTCAACCCACAAAGGCCTTGGAATATTCATACTTGTTCTTGGTTGCCTCCAGGTTTATTTCTGTTCCCACTATTTAGCATTTTGGAGTATTTGCTCTCTCTTTTTCTTTTTTATGCCCACACTTTATAAATTTATATTTATTTATGCCGAATCACTCTCAAGCAGTTTTATATATTTTGTACTTGAATTTAAGTCTTAGGGAGGATTTAAGCTTTGTCCAAAATTTTATATAACTTACTAATTGTGATAAAATATATTAAAGAGTGACAGATTACATCGACCTTTTATTGAAAATAAGTGTGATAAAATATTGAAGAGTGACTATATATAGCTTACTACTAATGAGGGTCGGATCTCCAACAGGCCCTTAGACCCTGAGCCCCGACCCAAGGCCTTACAAACACTTTGACGTCATATAAAGCACACATTTTTACACTTCAGGCCCCATTACTTTGAAGGATTTACGTTTTACCCCTCATTTCTCTAAATATCTTTTATAGACATTGACCTTACTAAAAATTTATTACTTTATAATGCTTTTTGGCCCCTTCAAATTTTCAATTTTAGCTCTGCCTTGTTTCTAACCATAATGAGCAGCTGGCAACTAAATAAATTTGTTGTTGGTGGCCAAGTTCCAGCCGCGGGGCGGCGGGGGGTGGGTGTGGCGCGGTGGGGGAGTCTAGCGAAAATAAAATATTGAATGAAAATTTCCCCATCTTATGTTAATTTTACTTTGGACCCCACATTTTATACATAATATTTTCATAGCCTAGTATATTTTATGATTCATTAATTATAGCCCGACTATTGGCCTCTTCAATTTTACAGTTTTTATGTTATAGCCTAGTCAAGTATATAATTTCTCCATTATGCTGCCGTCAAACCAAAATCCTTAGAAAATTTACAACACTTTCTTTGATGAACCATTAGCAATTTTTTGTCTCCCCCCCTTTTTTTTTTTATCTAATTATGTGTCACTAGATTTTTTAATTTAAATTTTTATAAAATGTAAAATAATGTTAATGATTTGTGTCATAGGTAATGGCATTTTTGGCCCGACCCAACAAGGAATCCAAAGTGAGAAAATATTGGAATTGGTACCATCACAACATGGGGAGGATTCTGATCATATTTGCAATAGCAAATATTTTCTACGGAATTCATTTGGGTGAAAAAGGAAAGGGATGGAATGCCGGTTATGGGATCACTATTGCCATCTTGTTTTTGATAGCTATTGTTTTAGAAATAAGGATGTGGATGAGAAAATAAAAGTTCTTTACTTGTTCATGAAAAATGCTATTTTGACAAAAAAAAAAAAAAGAAGAAGACTACAATTTTTTTGTCAAATAAGTATTGTTGTACCTTTTAGTTATTTTATGCATTTGATTAATGACCGATTTATGTTTTTTTTTTTTTTTCATTTCACTAAAAAATTCTATTGATTTTTGTAAAGACAATGAAAACAGATGATTATAATTACTTGAATATTTCATTTTTAGTTTCTTATATCAAATTTTTACTTTTAGACATTCGCAGAACTAATGAAAATAAATATACTGGGAAATGAGTAAAAACCGGTTCTCTTGTTTAACAAAAAGGAGCACGAGGAGGTGTCGCTAATTCTTCCTAGATAAACCAATGCCCTAACTAAGTTTTGAAAAGTTATTTGATGCATCTATAACATCATAACAACCCTTGTGCCTTAGAAAATTTTTAAAATTGTCTTTGCTGATTTTTAAACTTTTGGATTTTACCCCTTGGGAAACCAATTCAAACTTGCCCCACCTACACTGAATTTCTTGGCACACCCCCACTTGTGGGTATATTTATTTTTATGAGTCATGCTCTCAATTAGGACTCATTTCTCAATTGGCAATATTTTCGTTGTGCAAATGATGATGCCTTATGCCAAAACTTTTCAATATGAAATGAAAAAGAAAGTAACACTTTACCACAATTGTCCCACTTGAGGTCCTCTTGTTGTAATAAAGCTCAAAAAGTTTCAACTACTTACCTAAGATTGGTGCCTTTTGTTTTGTTTGCATCCACAGTACACTTTATTCGTCCATTCAATAATTTTCCAAATGTCAGACAACCCAATAATGTTGAAATTGAATAAACAATCATAGTGATGATGGGGTTGAAACTCCAATTAATTAAAAAAACTACTAAATTGATTGTTCTATTGAATAACTATGAAATTAATAAACAACATTAGTTATTTATGTAAATCTTTTCTGATGCGGACGTTCTTATTTTATAAAATATGAATTGGAACAAAAATAATAAATGTACAACATATTATGGTTAGATTTTGAATCCGCATATTCATTAAAAGTCGACATCTACACTGAAAACTAACTAATAGATAATTATATTTCAAAGAGCAAAAAATATAATAATCAAAGTGTAAATCTCATTAAAGTACACTCTATTTTTGGACTCCAATTTACTCAGAGTCCACATTTGGAGAGTTGATACTCATCCAGATGGGCTGCCATAAATAAAACGAACCCTGTAATTATCTGTTAAATGACAATAAAAATATCTGCACGCGCCCAAATAGCAGCTGACCTGTCGAACGTCGACCAAAATTCTCTTGTCACTGTAGAACCGAAGCAAAGTCCCAGCCCCTGGTGGGCCCCACAAGGTTTCGTTGGATGTGCGGATAAAGACAACAATTTGATAAATTAAGTATTAAATTTAAAAATTCCCCAATAAATTCATCCTGTCATTGGCATTCTGTCAATTCTTTGTCCATTTGCTTCTCAATTGAGTCTCACACCAATCACCGTGTCTCTGGTCTCCTATAAATATGTTCTAGCAGTGACTGTATTGTATAAGTATCCACTCACAGACTTGAAAAAAAATCACTAGAGTTTAATCCCTCTCTAAATGTGAATTTCATTTGTAAGCATCATCAGATAATCACTCTGATAACCTATTTTTTGTGGGTTTTTTTTTCCCCAATTGCATCATATATACATATGAGCACATACATATATATCTAGAAGCTTGATTATATGTAGTTATTAGATCGATTCTGATTAGTCAAGGGTTTGTTAGATCATAACGTTTCCAAAAGTTGTTTATTAGGGTTTCTAGCCATGATATTTTTTGATAATTTTTTTGGCAAAAGTTACTTATCAGTTGGTCATGAGGTAAAGATCTTGAAATTGCATTTTGATATGAAATTCTGATACAAGATGAGGTTGCAATTTTGACCTATTGAGTAGTTATATTACGATCTTAATTTTGGTGGCTTTGTTTTATATATGTATGTATATTTTACTTTTGAATTTGAAGGTTTTATAGGGATTTGCAGTTATGGATAAAGGCAAGAGACCAATCCAAGAAGAAGAAAATTTGTCATCTCCTCTTGATGATTATGATACAAATAATATGATCTTGCTTCCAACGCCACTAGCTCCACCGGGGTTCAGTGTTTTGAATTTTGAAAGATCAGGTGATCGAAAAATATGAAACCCTAGCCAAACAAGTTATAAGTTAATTTTAGAGATGATTTTATTTAGTTCTTTTCTTTTTTCAAAAAAACAAATTAGCAAACATTAACTTGTGAGTAGAGCTTGAATATATGTGGTGCAGGCAGCTCACCAAAAGAAACAACAGCAGCTTCTGCTGTGGATGAAATGGATCAGGTGGCCAAGGAAGATTTCTATTCCAAATTCTTGAGCATGAACATTGGCGGAGTTCCTGTCCCCTCTATGGAGCAATATTCTATGTCGGCGGCATCTAACACCGGAGTTTTGCCAATGGCTCAATCTGATGATTATCACTATGAAATGGCTGATCCGGTACTGCCACTTTCACTCAAACTTACTGGCAATAAGCCACCTCCGGCAACATCTGATGGGGACAAAGATAAACCACTTGTGTTCAGAAAAGCCATGCCTCGTCATGTGCTGGCTCAAGTAGCCATATCTGATCCTAAGCGAGCAAAGAGGTAAATAGCTTTCTTTCAAAATTAAACTTGTTATTGTTGCTATCCATACATTCATTTCTTGTGCTATTAGTGACTTATTTCTCTTCATTTTCGTTTTACTTTAATATGCTGATAATTAAATGTGTTATTGTTAGCACCGATATGGTGTTCATTTCTCAATTCACAAATGATATTCAAAGTCTATTTGATACTATTTTTTTCTTTTAAAGTCTATTTGATACTATTTTTTTCTTTTAAAAATATAGGTTCTATATATTTTCCTGGTCGTTTATGCGCCAATGATCATCAAATCTGTGTCTAAATGGACCTGATTTCTTTAATTGAGAAATATACTTGTTAGAATACATTTGTATCAATATTTTATATATCTAGTAATAGTTTTTCACGTTTTGGTAGTGCTAAACTTCAATCTGCATTTTGATTTAAATACAACATACGATGTTAAATAATGTTCTCAAACTTTGAAATGGAACATTAAACATGAATTAGATAAATATTTTATGTACTCCATGATCATAAACGCTTGTTTTCCACGTAAATAAAGATGTCTTTTGCATGGAAAAGATACTAAAACCAGCAATTCGGATAAAGATTTTATATATAGAATGTAATTTTAAGTTAAACTTTCAATTCGTAGAATCTACCTAAGATTATATGTGCAAAACGAAGAACTAATTAGAAGAGTGTCTATTGAACAAGTATTTAGCATTCATCTAGATTTACAAATTAAAGTCCATGGATTAGCAGTCACACAATAATGATCTATAGAAGTTTCCTCAATTCATCTGATTTATTCAAACCTTTTGTACTATGTCCATGCCTTAATTTCTTTCAACTGTTATCGTCTTTTGATCTATATTTAGTCGTGTAATCATGCACTACATACTTCCTCTAAGTGCATATGACGATTATATAAGCAGGTCTATATATTGGTGCTTGTAAGCAAAAATGAATTTTAATTAGTCCTATTTATAGGTTTTATAACAAAAGTTAAAAGGATTGTTTCTATATCATACTATATGTGCTCTTTGAATATGTGTCACAGGATCGTGGCAAACCGGATGTCAGCAATTAGGGCAAAGGAGAAGAAGAAGCTGTACATATACATGCTTGAACATAAGATGCATAATTTGCGATCTAATTCAACTACATTGGCTGCTCAATTGACCTTATTGGAGGTAATTAATTGTCATATAAACCTGTAGTTTATAGACTATAGGTATGGTTTATGCAGCAATGATTTATATATATGTTCAATCAAAGTTATTTTTTCACACAAGAAACCCCTTCATATATGATATATGTTCTATCTCTAAAACATTTTTGAAATGTTAATTTTTGTCTACTAATTACAAGCAGACCGAAAGCAATTCATTGAATGCTGAAAATACCGTCCTGAAACATCGATTGGAGATCACGTTGCAAAAGATTCACTTGCAAGACTGTAAGTAATTATTTGTCTCCTTTGCTATATATGTCCTTATACTTCTCTTTGTTTGAGTTCGTGGGTGTCTGTTGCTGTGTGTTATTTGTGAATCAATTATTGACTCTATGCATATAAATAGGACATAATGATGAAGAAAATTACGATATTATTAATTGTGTTTATATTCATAATGCAGCTTCATTATCTTGGTTGAAACACCTGAAGTTCTACTTTCTATAATGTTAATAATAATGGGAGATTACTTATTATATAATCGTTTTCATCGTGCACTCCCTATTTTTTACAATGTGGATTTGGGATTTTGCAATGTTGTAAAATTCTGATTTTACACTTAAAAAAGTACGAACGTTCGCACTAAAAAAGGAATACATATGTATTTCTTGAATTGAATCTTTATTGTATTATTTGATACATAGAGCATTAATTAATTTCTTCTGATCTTTCCTTTTGCCAGCGTTGAATGATCAAATAAGAAGTGAAATCCAGCATATGAAAAACGTGCTTGGACAAAACATACCTAATCTTGGAGCCCTTATTGGATTATCCAAAAGCAGTCCCAATCAGGACATGAATGCATCCATAGGAGCCGCCGCACATCAGCTTCCAGAGCTCCAGCTTCAGAACCCGTATCAGGAGCAACAACCACAGTACGATTTTCAGCAGCAGCCATGTCTCGGGCTAAATAATTTTCGATTTCAGAATGAGCAAGGAGAATGCAGCCAACTTCAGCAGCAGTGGCTACACCAAGAGAATCCACCGCCACATGATCATTACCACATGAACAAGCACAAGCCCACCAACTTCAACAACAACAGCTGCCGAAATTTTGAGCAGCTCCGTGCTGGGAACTTCAACATTGGAGAGTGAGAACAGAAATGAGACATCATCATTCGAAGAATTTTATAGGATTCCTGTTATCGGATGATTAAGTATCTGTGTTAATTTATTATGTTGTGATTTGCATATTTCAACAGAACTTTAGTTTGTTGTTTGAATTGTTTGTGTTTGGAGTTAATTAAAATTTCAGAAGGATATAATATGCTATATTTTATATCAGTTATTATAATTTCCAAAACTCCATAAATGGTTTTGATCGATGCTGCTTAAATCTTGATTTTTTGAAGGGCTTAAGTTGGTCTTTGTTATATATATAATTGTTCTCAGATGTGAGCACCCTCATTTTTTTTAAATGTCAATACGCTGTTAAGTTGTGCAGTTTAATAACATTAAAATCTGACTCTATTAAATCGTATGTCTTAAAAGTGTCTGAATAAAGAAAAAAAAATAAAAATGCATGCACTAAAGGATGACTATATATATATAGTAGTTTCTTGGTCCGTGATTTAAAGTGCCGGAAAAGTTCGATAAAGTTTTAAAACCATGGGGTTAAGAGGCTTAAAATTTAAAACAAATAAACCACACGATTTATGAGTTTTTCTAAACTTTTTTACCCTTTAAAATTTCGGCTTCAAAAATATAATTCATTTACCATTAAATTGGTTTGTGCACGTCATCATTTTAGCACCTGATCTATATATATATATATATGAATCGTTTTTTGATTCCCGCTTTCCTTCTTGATGATGTACATGTACGTATCAGCTATAAATAAAATAGCTTGTGATCATACTTGTTAATTAGTAGCTTGTACCTATAGATACATCTACTTTCTTGCAACAAAGTTCCAAAGTACAGATTAGTTAAGGCGAACACAAAAATTAAACGTTTAGTCACAGTTCCATTCTTTTTGCTTCTTGTGTACAATCCTTTGGAAAAAAAATAAAAGCTATATTTTATAGATTAATAAAAGAAAAGTACCGCACTGCTATAATTATAATGGTAATAATGCTAGAACTACTAACCTTTTGCACAGGGATCGGAGTTTGTTGCTCTATTCTCAAGACAACAATAATGATTTCAAAAAAGAAAAAAAGTAATAAACTTTGTAAAAAGAACCGGATTACTCTTCTTAACGTTCCCCATAGAAAACAATATGTATGAAAGCAAGTAGCCTTGAGAGCAAAGGCAAGAATGGAAGCACTCCTCGTGAGCATCATTTCTTTGTTTGTTTGTTCTTTTTCTTTTGCTTGACGTGGCTGCTTAACTTTTCTTTCTCCACAATTTTCGTTTTTATTCTTTTCTGTTTCTTATAGTACACTCGTACAAACGAACCATTGAATTATGAACAAGTTTGGGGTCGATCCAGCTGCATAGCAGCATATAATAAACCATCCTGCAAATAAAAAGAAAGTTATTATATAAACGAAACGAAATCTGTAGATTTTATGTGTGAACGAGACTAATAAATGCTAAAATCTAAAAATTGATACCATTTTAGTAAAATTATTAACTATTTAACATATATTTAATAAACAACGCACAATAGATAATTACAGAACTACGAGCAAGTTTATATAATTTTTTCATAAATTGTATAGCAAGAATGCAATTAGATAAAGAAAAGAGAAATTAAGGATTGGTGCATTGTTTTACTTGATTAAAAATTTGATACATGGGCTATGAACAGAGAGAGAATATATGTGCAATTGTTTCAATTTTTTTTTCACTAGTCTCCTTCGCCATATCAACTCGGGAATGTGTTATTTTAGAAATGTTAACAAGAATATATCAACAACATCATAAGTTTAAGCTTATGAAGATTCTATACCAGGAGTGCCATGAACGAAAAAGAATATTTCCGAGGGCCTTTAATCTTTGTACATCTGTTGCCATATTCATCAATGAGCATTCCTTCTTTAAGCACTTTTTGTTCTTTATCTTTTGCTTTATTTTAATTTGTTGACACTCTACTCTTTCTTTGTCCGATAACAATCTTTGTTCTGTTATTATGCCTTTCTTTTTCTTATAATACACACTTTGACACAAAACCATTAATCTGTTCATCAGCCTCAAGTGTGTACATATATACACACACACACGTTGATGCGCAATATTGCAATTGATTGCTTTCTCACCCTTTCATTTGTTGCAAACTAACCCATAAAATATATACATCCTAGCCTAAATTACTGCCTGCTCATCACCTTTTATACCATTATTTCTTCATCCTTAACCTCGGAAAACAAGTCGAATATGGCCACGGAAATTGTTACTTCAATTCCCCGGAGTATTATGGAGAAGATTGTTGACGTGTTGTTCAATGCAACAGTCCGTCAGTTTGGTTACTTGTGTAAGCACAAACGCAACATTGAAGAGTTAAGGACGGAAGCAAAGAAGCTCACAGATAGAAGAAACGACTTGCAAGCGGAAATTGATGCTGCAACAAGAAATGGAGAAGCTATTAAAGATGAGGTTCAAAGATGGATAGCAGAAGTTGATGATATCATTCCACAAGCTGAAAAGTTTTTGGAGGATGAAGTGAAAGTAAACAAGAAATGCCTCGGCGGGTTGTGCGTTGATCTCAAATCACGTTACAAACTTAGCAGGGAGGCAGAGGAGAAGACTCTGGCAATTTCTGGTCTCGTAGCTGGCGGTAATTTTGGAAAAGATGTGTCTCGTCCTACTCCTCCACCAGCAATAATATCTTCGTCTGAAGGATTCTACTTTTTCAAATCCAGGGAATTAGCAATGAGTGATATATTGGAGGCCATGAAGAACGAAAATGTCAGCATAATTGGAATATGTGGAATGGGGGGTGTGGGGAAGACCACACTAGTTAAGGAAATTCAGAAGGAAGCAAAAGAAAAGAAGATGTTTGATGAAGTAGCGATGGCCGTTGTGTCTCAAACTCCAAGCATTACCAAGATTCAAGATGAGATTGCCGGCTGGTTAGGTGTTAAAAGACTGCCTGACAGTGACGAATCCGCAAGAGCTAGTTTCTTGTGGGAAAGAATCAAAGAGAAGCAGCGAGTGCTTGTCATATTGGACGACTTATGGGGGCGAATAAAATTGTCTGAGGTTGGTATTCCTTACGGAAAGGATCACAGAGGCTGTAATATTTTGCTCACATCTCGATCACGTGCTGTCTGCAATCAAATGAATGCTCATAAAATTGTTGAAGTCGGAACTTTAACGGAAGGAGAATCTTGGAGCCTTTTCAGGGAGGTAGCTGGTCCGGAAGTTGATAATCCTGAAATAAATCCGACTGCAAGAGTGGTAGCTGACGGGTGCGGTGGCTTACCAATTGCGATTCTCACAATAGGAACAGCGCTGAAGGACAGAGACGAGCATGTTTGGAAAGATGCAGCCGAACAACTCAAAAGTTCCACCCCAACGAATATCGAAGGGATGGAAGAGTTTGTAGTTTCACGCTTGGAGCTGAGCTACAATTATCTGAAAAGCGAGGAGGCAAAATCGATCTTCCGACTCTGTAGCTGCTTTCCAGAAGATTACAATATTCCAATTGAAGTGTTGGCCAGATACGGATTGGGTTTGAGGTGCTTACAAAACGTCGATTCAGTAGAGAAGGCCAGAGGCAGAGCACGTAGTGCTGTAAGTACCCTTATCTTTTCTTATTTGTTAATTGGTGGTGAGGAAGGGTTTGTTAAAATGCATGACGTCGTGCGTTATGTTGCACAACAAATAGCGTCCAAAAATAAGTTCATGATTAAGGCCGGCGTAAAGCTAAAAGACTGGCCAAGCATAAATACATATGAAGATCTCACTGGAATCTCATTGATGTTCAATGACATTCATGAGTTGCCTGATGGGTTGGAGTGTCCAAAGCTCCAAGCTTTATTCCTGCAGAAAAATTCTCACTTAGTTATTCCTGACAGATTTTTTCAAGGAATTGAAGATCTGAAAGTTTTAGACTTGGGTAGAATCGGAAGGTTTTCACTGCCTTCCTCACTTTCGTTCCTTATTAACCTTAAAACTTTACGTCTTGATAATTGCTTTCGCTTGGGTAACCTATCTTTAATCGGACGGTTAAGTCGATTAGAGATTCTTGATCTTTCAGAATCTGATGTAAGTGAAATTCCGGTCAGTTTTGGAAGTTTGGGTCATCTAAGATTGTTAGATTTGACCGACTGTGACCGCCTAGGAGTAATACCCCGAGGTGTCCTCTCTCACCTTTGTAAGTTAGAGGAGTTGTGCATGTCAAACAGTTTTGACCACTGGCAATTTGGGAGTGAAGAAGATTCAAGAAGCAATGCCAAATTCATTGAGTTAGGAGCCTTGAGTCGACTCACTGGTTTGCATATTGAAATCCCGAAAGGCAAAATCATGCCTTCTGATATGTCCTTCCAAAATCTGACAAGCTTTTCGATTACAATTGGCATTGAGGACTACTTTATCAGGGATTTTATAGGAGCATTTTTTAGAAAATTTAAGAAGAGATGCTCGAGAGCAATGGGGTTTTCACAGGACATGAGGATTTCAGTGCAACATACCTGGATTAAGAATTTGCTGCTCAGATCAGAGATTCTTGCTTTAGTAGAAGTCAACGGTTTGGAGAATATAGTCTCGGACCTAGCTAATGATGGCTTTAACGAATTGATGTTTCTATCTATTTCCGGCTGCAATGAGATGAAATATCTCTTGAACTCAATGGAAAGGACACGAAGAGTAACTTTCCACAAGTTAGAATGGTTGGCGGTACTTGGAAATCCGAACTTTGTTGAAATATGCCATGGTCAACTCCCAGCCGGGTACTTGAGCAATGTAAAAAGGTTAGACGTGGAAGATTGTGACAGCATATTGAAAATTTTACCAAGTCATTTGGTACAAAGCTTTCAAAGTCTTCAACGTTTGAGGGTACGAAGTTGTGAGTTGCTGGTGTCTGCATTCGAAATTGAAAGGGTTAATATTGCAAAAGAAGAAACTGAGTTGTTTTCGTCATTTGAGAAACTGACTCTGTTCAACCTGCCTCAGATGACAGACATATGGAAAGGTGACACTCAATTTGTACGTCTCCATAACCTGAAGAAAGTAAGTGTGCAAGAGTGCGACGAGTTGATACAAGTGTTTCCGGCAACTGTAGTGCCAAGCCTTAACAGTTTGGAGAGAATGGTGGTACTCGGCTGTAGTAATTTAAAGGAGATATTTGGGAAGAAAGCAGCAACAGAGGAGATGGTACCGTACAGTGAAAGAAGAGATCACATTCACATTCACGCCGCAACCTCAACCTCCTCTCCGACTCCGAGTTTGGGAAACCTGGTTTCTATTACAATTGAGAGATGCGGGAAATTACTAAACCTCTTCACAACCTCGATGGTCAAAAGCTTGGTGCGACTTGAATGGCTAGCGGTACGAAGCTGCCCAACACTGCAAGAAATAATCATGGATGATGAAGGAGAAGTGGGGCTGCAGGGGGCAACAACACAGAAGATCACGTTTCCAAGTTTGTACAGCATACAACTCTCTCATCTAGACAGCCTCGCTTGTTTCTGCTCATCAGGTTCACATGCTACTATTGAATTCCCTGCTTTGGAGGCTTTGCAAATAGTTGATTGCCCAAGCATGAAGACCTTTGGTTATGGAGACCAACTAACACCCAAGCTGCTGAAAGGTGTGGCGTTAGAAGATGGTGGACGTCACTGGATGGGTAACCTCAACCAGACTATTCAACAATACGTATACAATGAAAAGGTACATCAAGTTAGCAATTGCATGCCCCTTAAATGCCCTTTTTTTTCCCTTTAATTGGATTGGTATGTGGTGGTAAAATGATTTTGTACATCTGCTTATACTAGCGCACAATTTTAATTTTGTTTTTCATTTGGAGCAGAAAATTTGGGAGAAAGAGCCAATGAAGTCAGGAATTTCATCTGAAACTACTTCCTCTCAGACTGAGAATTGATTGTATAAAAAAGAGGTATGCATGCATAAAATTTTACTAAAATCCCGACATTTTGTCACATATTTATCCTTTGACATTGCTCTAACTAATTCAAATAGTTGATTTGTTTTTTCAGAATCATCAGATAAGGAGTGTCAACAGGTTCGCATACATCACCACTTTATTGAATTTCATTCTTCTTTTTCGTGTCTTGTACATTATATGTACAAAAGAATTTCATGTATTTTCTTCGTTTGAGATTATGCATGATGTTATTTCTTCTGGTTTCAATCTCAGGTATACCAAGCCGATATGCCAGATTGCTTGGGATGTTAATACAATGATTACTTTAGTTCATGGAACTGGCTGTAACAATTTAGCATTTATAATGTGTGTTGTTTGTTTAGGTATTAAACAATTATAGTTTGTGAATCATAGACATATTCTCTATGTAACAAGTATTGGCAGGAAACTGCTTAGTTCAGTTCTGGAAAATAAATGTAATTTGGTGTTACAAGGGAGAAAAATAAATGTGAATCCTTATTTCTTGTATTTGCATTTGGTTGCTAGTAAATTTAAGAGATACCTTAATGATATTCTCTTCCTTTATTTCTTCTATTCTTTAATTTTTGTTCATAATAAAAAATAAAATAAAATTATTTGATATCCTGGTAACCTACTTTTAGAGCCTGCTAATATAGTTGCAGCTTTGCAGTAGTGAGTTACTGAATAAAAAAAATCAGATTTTTCCTCTTTCCGGATCATTGGATGCTAGTGCAACATTGCTTGCTGGCAATGGAACAGGCTGCCAATGGAACACAAATTTAGAAGTTTCAGGATAAAACTTTCATTAACTAATAAGAAGCTGAATGACAATTTCCTAGTAACTTATACTGAATCCGGGGCCACATTCTCTTGGTACCATTTTTCTAAAGTTCATACCCTTCTCTGCTAATTGTGCCCAATCCTGTCTCAAGCGAGTCTAAAAACTAACTCTGAGAAGAAGCCCTGCCATCAGAGTTCAGGCCTTCAGGATTTAGCTGACAGATAAATGCTTGAAGCACAATTTTAACTTCAGCAGCAGCTGAACATAGAAAATCCACAGCCATTTGATCGTTCTCTAATGCAAAAAATGTTTATTTCAGTTTAATTTCCATAGATGACATTGATGCGGCTTATATAAGTCTTGATTTCTGCAGGGGTTAAGTTGTTATTTGCTACATACGCAAACATACATGTGAAAAGACCAGTGTGCTCTGGATTTGCAACGTAAACTCAGGTAAGTCCTATAACCTTTTTTTTTAAACTATTATTTTTTTTAAGAAATCCTAACATTTAACTCCAAGGTGTCATGTGGAATTCATATATTGGATTATGAATTTTGTAATTTCCAAAATTAATTAATACTTTATTGTATCACCATCTGGGGGAATTCCACATAGTATTTGGATACCAGTTGCGATAGTAGTTGATAAGTGTAGCAATATATTACTCTATTCTCAATTTGAAAAATAAATTTACTTTGATGTACAATGCTTGTCCATTACAAGTGAGAAAAATAAATGTGAATCCTATATTTATTTCAAATATGGGGTGGTTTAGAACTATTTGATATCCTAGTCACCTAATTTCAGGTTCTGCTAATTTAGTAGCAACTTTGAAATATTGAGTTGCTGAATTAATATTTACATTGTTCTGTTTCTGGATTTTCGCCATGTTAATGCAAAGTTCAACAGGCTGCCAATGGGACACAAATTGAAAAGTTTCAGAATAAAAATTTTTCATTAATTGATTAAAAAGAAGTTGAATAGAAAAACTAGAATTATTATTCTAAATGAATAAATAAGAAACAAAAAACTAAATCTGAATTTCCTACTAAAACATCAAAATATTATTAGATTCCTGGGGGCTTGGACACTCCAAATTCTCTTGGTAACCACTTGTCTCAAGTTAAAAGCCTTCTCTGGTATTTGTGCCCAACCCCGTCTCAAGGCAATCTCAAAAATAGTTCGGAGAACCCCTGCACTCGGAGATATAAACTCCATATAAGAAATCAATGAAAGCCCTTCAGGATTTAGCTGAGAGATATATGCTTGCAGCAAAATATTAACTTTAGCATCATTAGGCCCTTTAGGCTTCCCTCCACAGGAATGGGAACCTCATCTAAAATCTTTGCAAGCTCTACTCTCTCTTCTTCTTTCACAGTCACATGTTTGAATTCTTCACTAAGGGAGAGCAACCGCAATTGCTCTGTCTCCTCCATCGTAGGCTTCAAATACTCGTTATAGATTGATATTGTCCCATGAGTTATGTTATGGTAGCTTGAAAATGTGACCCAATTCCGCAGCCTTGAAGTAACCGCTGATCCTGTCATACTTGATCAGCTTATATTTATCCAAGATTGTAGTAACTGTATGAATCAAATCGGCCAGCACCGATGTACCAGAGAGTGTAGGATTTCGTAGCATACAAATGTACAAGTATGTGCAATCCAGTTGCAGGCTTCTATAGCATTTTGTACGGTTCCCAAACTATTTCTGCATTCAAATAACAAGAAAATTTGGTCATGAACTGACTTTCAATAGGAAGCTGTGAATTCATTAGGGAAAGATAGCGCCTAAGATTTTCAGTATGAAAATCACTTCCCCATGTGCGCAGCCCAGCATCTGCCTGATATCTAAATGACTAAGCTCAATCCATGCATTTTTCCCAGCCCCAGGATTGTAAATCTCGGTTCCTATGATAAGCACTGTGCGCAGGCAAATTCGCAAGGGTCACAGTTGAAACCTATTTGATTTTAGAGAGAAGATGAAGAAGAAAAATAATTGCAATGCTTTCATTACTTATGAACAGACTACAATCAATATATATATATACACATATCGAGCTCATTGTAACTAACTCAAACAAACAAAAACCTTCTAGATTAATTCTTTCTCACTTACTTACAAGCTAAGTATATTCATTATATAACTATAATGGAATCTCTGCATAACAGTTTTGCCAGCTGGAATGTGCTTGCTTTTCACGTGGGATTTTCAACTTGTAGCATATGTGAGCTGCTGACTTATTTATCAACCAACTTCCATCTGCTACTCCTTCATGACTATATTCTAGTTTAGCTTCATTTGACATCTCAACATTCCTTCTCAAACTTAAGTCTCTAGGAGAGACTTTAAGTTTGTCTCTAAAGAAGCTGAACTTGGGATAAGTCAGTGGCTTGGTTAGCACATCAGCAATCTGATCATTACTAGAAACAAATGCAATTTTAATTTCTTTCTTTTCAACTTTATCTCTGACAAAATGAATGTCTATTTCAATGTGTTTTGTCTTGGAATGAAGAACTGGGTTGGTGGCTATGGCAACTGCACTTGTACTGTCACTAAGAAGTAGAGGAGTGCATGCAAGTTTTATATCTAATTCTTTAAGAACAAAACATATCCATGTTACCTCTGCACAAGCCAATGCCATTGCTCTGTACTCAGACTCTGCTGAGGATTTTGATACTACACTTTACTTTTTTGAACTCCAGTTGATTAAATTATCCCCTAAATACACACAATAACCACTGGTGGATCGCTTGTCATCAGGAACACTACCCCAATCAGCATCTAAGTATATTATCAGATCAATAGAATCAGACTTCTTAAATGTTAGGCCATAGTCAATTGTTTCCTTTAGGTACCTTAACACTCTCTTACAAGCTATCCAATGTGGTTGCAATGGATTAGCCATGAATTGACTTAATTTATTCACTGCATATGCAATTTCTGGCCTTGTGATTACAGCATATTGTAGACATCAAATTGCTCTTCTATGTGTTGTTGGATCAGAATATTTTCCTCCCATGTTCTTGCTTAACTTTTCAGTTGTTGCAAGTGGTGTATCTGCTCCATTGCAGTTCTGCAAATTGAACTTAGCAAGCAATTCTTTTAAGTACTTGGACTGAGATAAGATCAGAGTTTCTTCATTCCTTATGACTTCAATTCCAAGGAAAAAGTTAAGTTGTCCTAGATCCTTGAAAGCAAATGTATTATCTAAGTTGTGAATCGATTTTTCTACCTCAGCATCATTACTTCCAGTAATTATGATGTCATCAACATAAACCAACAATATGATTAAATCAGAACCATTTCTCTTAAAAAATAAAAAAGTGTCTGACTTAGCTCTAATGAATTCCCATGATTCAAGAACTTACCTGAGTTTATCAAACCAAGCTCTAAGGACTTGTTTCAGACCATAAAGGGCTTTCTTCAATTTACAAACATGATTTGGATATGAGGAATCTGCAAATCCCTCTGGCTGAGGCATATAAACGGTTTCAATTAACTCTCCATTTAGAAATGCATTATTGATATCAACTTGTCTTAATTTCCAGTTCTTCATGACAGCATGACTTAGAACAATCTTTATAGTTGTAGCCTTTATCACAGGGCTAAAGGTTTCTTGATAATCAATTCCCTCAATTTATAAAAATCCTTTTGCCACCAGTCTGGCTTTGTACCTATTAACTGATCCATCTGAGTTTTGCTTCACTTTAAAAATCCATTTGTTGCCAACTAGTTTCATATTCTGATTTGGTAAAACTAAACACCAAGTCTGATTTTTCATTAGAGCATTAAACTCATCTTGGATAGCTAATTTCTAATTTTGATCATTTAAAGTATCAGCAACACTAGAGGGTATTTCAAGAGATAAGGCTTTTTCTGTAGTATAGGCTTTAGGTTTGAAAATTTCAGCTTTTGCTCTGGTTATCATGGGATGAGTTGGTTTAGGCTGAGTGTTGACTTGTGGAGTTACAGGAGTCTGAATTTGAATTTCAGTGTTTTAAGGTTCAGGCAAACAATCTGAAGTGTTTTGAGTTTGAGTTTGAATTTGAGTATTTGAAACATTGTTGGTTATTGATTGTGTGTGATTAGTACTGTTGTCAGAAACTTGATCATTATAGAGAGTATTCATTCTATTTGAATTATCAGATGAATTTAAATAAATTGTTCTTGCCTCATGATTATGACCATCAGAAGAAAAAGACACTGTAATGAATCTACTGAAAGTGTTTGTAGACTCTGATGATGAAACAGATTTGGTGTTCATGAAATTTGAATCAGATTGAAATGGGAATGAGTTCTCATTAAAGTTGACATGTGGAGATATATATATTTTCTCATTTTGATTTAGACACATGTAGCCTTTGTGCATATTACTGAAACCCAAATTTACACACTTGGAAGTATGGAAATTGAATTTTTCATGATTGTAGGGTCTTAAGAAAGGATAACACTCACATCCAAAAATTTTTATAAGAGAGTAATCTGGTTTCTTTGAATAAAGGCTTTCAAATGGTGTTTTGCCATTCAAAGTAGGTGAGCTGATTCTATTAATAAGGTAAGTTGCATTAGAGAATGCTTCCCACCAGAATTTAAGAGGCATTTTAGCTTGAGCAAGAAGTGTCAAACCAGTTTCTACAAGATGCCTGTGTTTCCGTTTAGCTTTTCCATTTTGATGGTGTGTGTATGGACAGGAATATCTTAATGATATTCCTTCATGTTTAAAGTATGATTCAAAAACTTTATACTCTCCTCCCATATCACACTGAAGAGCTTTAATTTTTAGTTCTAGGCTCTTTTCAATCTGGTTTTTGAAGTTAATGAATGTTGTGAGTGCTTGTGATTTATGTATTAGACCATAAATCTAGGTGTAATTGGTTTTTTCATCTATAAAGGCTACATAGTATCTAAATCCTTGATTTGATACTACTGGTGTAGGACCCCAGAGATCACTGTGAATAATTTCAAGAGCATTAGCTGATTTTGAATCACTGGTTTTAAAAGACAACCTGTGTAGTTTTCCATATTGGCATGCTTTACAGAAAAGATAGATTAGACACTTTATTTCCAAAAGGAATGTTATAAGCTAACAATGTTTTTCTAAGAACATTGACATTAGGATGTCCTAAACTCATATGCCATATATCAAGCACTTTGTTGCTTGTACACTTATCACTACAATTGACAGATATTATAGACTCAGGTTTATTTATTCTAGTTACCGTAAGTAGGTTAGGAGTTGATGGAGATGATAAGAGAATGGATTTGACTCGACTTGTATCATGAGACAAACTCAGCAACTTGTATAATTCATCTTTAGCCATTCCTTTCATACGAATTCTCCCCCTTCTCTTGTCCTTAACAACATAGAAATTTTTGTTGAACTCAATGTTAATATCATTATCATGTAACCGTTTTGAAATACTGATAAGATTTTTGGTTATTTCTAGTACATAAAGTATATGATTGAGTTTAAGGTATGGTAAAGTGTGTGGTTCAAGTGTGCTGAGCAATGAATGACCAATAGAAGCAATTTTGAGTTTAGCTCCATTACCTACAGCAAGCTGATCATTTCCTTTATATTATGAACTAATACTGAGGTTATTGAAATCATTTGAGATGTGGTTTGATGCACCACTGTCAAGATACCAAGCTCCATCTCTAGGTCCTCCATTTTCAGCAACATAAGCACTTCTTCTGTTTTGCATAGGATTTGGCACAAAGTTCTTTTTGAACCTGAACCAGCAATGTGCTGCTGTATGATTCTTCCTGAAATAGATTTGACATGGTCCCTTAGGTTCTTCATCATCAGTGGTGTTTTTGTTTTTGGTTTTATCCTGAAGATTCATAATTTGATTGAATCCACCACCATTAAATTGTTTTCCACTAGAACCAGAATTAACTCCACCTTGATTTCTAGATTGCCTTCCAAAATTGAAGTTAGATTGCCAGTTTCTTCTTGGATTCCCTCTGTGATAAGCAAAATTTGCTTGATAATCCATGTGACTAACAGACTGTTGCTGTTCAATTCTGTTTTCATGACTCAACAACATGCCATATACATATGAGAGAGTTGTGCTTTCAGCTCTTGCATTTATTGTGGTAACAATTGAGTCATATTCAGATCCAAGTCTAGCAAGCAAACACAACACAAAATCATCATCACTCATACCATTTCCAGCTGTTCTTAAGCCATTCAAAATAGTTTTCATCTTAGTGTAGGATTCAGGAATACTCATAGATCCTTTCCTTATAGTTTGTATTTGAGTTCTTAAATAAAGAACTCTAGATCTAGATCTGGCACCAAATTGATTGGAAAGAATCTGCCATATCTCAAGAGATAATCTGGCTTCAACAACAGCATTCAAAACTTCTTCACTTAAAGTTAAAAGTAACCAGCTCATCAACTGTTGATTATTTCTCCTCCAGATCTGAAACTGAGGATTTAGAGTTGTAGCAACAATTTGATCACTATCAATAGCAATCACAAATTGATTTGGAGGACTTTTTGTGCTGTCAATCAAATCTTCAAGTTCATTAACATTGATTGTTGCTATGACTTGAGATCTCCACAACAAGTAATTGTTATTTGTAAGCTTGATAGGTGTGTTGAAAACCAGAGAGCTAAGAACAGAGGTGCTGATATTTGAGTTTGAAGATGCATTTATTGTAGAGCTAGAAGCTCCATTACTGTTTGATTGATTTTCATTACTCGCCATTGTTGTTTTAAAATGGCTTTGATACCATGTTTGATTTTAGAGAGAATATGAAGAAGAAAAATAACTGCAATGCTTTCATTACTTATGAACAGACTACAATCAATGTATATATACACATATCGAGCTCATTATAACTAACTCACACAAACAAAAACCTTCTGGATTAATTCTTTCTCACTTACTTACAAGCTAAGTATATTCATTATATAACTGTAATGGAATCTCTGCATAACAGTTTTGCCAGTTAGAATGTGCTTGCTTTTCACTTGGGATTTTCAACTTGTAGCATATGTGAGCTGCTGACTTGTTTATCAACCAACTTCCATCTGCTACTCCTTCATGACTATATTCCAGTTCAGCTTCATTTGACATCTCAACAAAACCAACATCTATACATGTCCATTACTGAAAAGCTCTTCAACAAGTTTGCGATCACTGCTTGACATTCCAGCATGATGAATTACAAATTCATTAGGCAAAAGGATCTTCAAGATCGTCGCTCTCCGTCGAATATATGCAACTTTGTAGAATCTCAAGGCCTATGCAGAATACTCCAAGGGCATTATTCTGATAAAAAAGCAGCAACATCTCATAAAGCACGAGTTGTTTTGCTGTGTCCTTCCTCAAGTAAATGAAAATAATCACTTGGTGTTTTCCAGCAAGCGTTGCCAGAGCCTTTTGACAACACAAATCATTCACGGTAACTTTTGTTAGAAATTGAGTTGGTATTCAAAATACCAATATCCCACATTACTTAAATAAGAGAGTTATAATTAGTTTATATATATAAACCAAATAACAAATAATCATAAGCTCATAAAAAGAAGGCTCATGAGCATGAGATAAAACTCAATGGAGGATTTATTTTGAAAATTTATTAACTCGACGTGAACGTCCAATAACTCACACGCACGGGATTTGGTTATCTTTTACGATTTTTCCCTAGGCCGAGAGTCGGGAATTTGATGCGCAGGGGATTTGGTTAATACTTTTCACGATTTTGCCCTAGGCTGAGAGCCGGGAATTTGATCTTAGGACGGCGTTTTTGCACGCCTTGACTGTTTTGGTTCGTTCTCTGCTTCTCTAGTTTTCTAGAGATTTTTTACTCTTGAAAGCTGAACAATTCATTCTGCAACATTAGAATTGTTACGTGAATGACCAGTAGGGGAAGTTAGACAGAAGGATGTTATCGGCTGACAAAAGGGCGGTCTGGCGAACTCTGCTCTCGATCCTGTTCAACTCTGTGTTGATTCCTTGAAAGCTGGCTGTGCCCATTTAGGTATTTCAGAGACTTTTATCAACTTCTCTTCAGTATTCAATGCGTTTGGCTTCAATGCGGGACGTAAAATTCTTCATAAAAAGGCTGATAGTGACAAGTTCCGTAAGTTCCCGAAGGGAAGATTCACCTTATTTTTATTATTGGCCTTACGAAGAGCTGCAAGGCTGTCCAGGTTGAGCAATTGGTGTTGGTTCTGTGACCAGCCGCCATGATGATGGTCAGTATCATCAGTATCATCCTGCATATAAAGCCTCTCGCCGTGCCGCAAACCTGCTGCTGACGGGCTCTGCAACCTCACCATACTCCTCCGGTGCCATTGTAATATCACAAAACCAGAAAAAAAAAAAAACGCCTCAAGATTTCACTCAGTTTTGCGGAAGAAATTTCTATATTCAAAGCGAACAAAAGAGGTAACAGGGTATAAGAAGTCAGTTTTATAATTTCAAATTACCACTAAAACAATGTCCTTAAAATTGAGTTAAATCTTGTCTATAGAATAATTTAAATCACACATGTCGGAATATCTTCAATACGTTAGGAAAGATTAAATTATAAGAGAATTTAGATCCAACTGGTGGTAAATTTATTGATATTTACAATCAGAATTAATCTTTATAAATTACGAATAAATATATTTCATATATACTTAAGCTCCTCCTTGTATAGCATTTTAAATAAAGTTTATTTAATTAGAGTTTTTACTGATAAAGTTTTTATAAACGCAACTTTTACCAAAAGAAAAATTAGTTATTTGTTTGTGAATGAGACTTTTTATTAAAAATTATATTTACAATCAGAATTAATCTTTACAAATTACTCATAAATACATTTCATTTATACTTAAGCCCTCCTTGTATAGCATTTTAAATAAAGTTTACTTAATTAGAGTTTTTACTGATAAAGTTTTTATAAATGCAACTTTTACCAAAAAAATAAATTAGTTGTTTGTTTGTGAATGAGAGTTTTTATTAAAAATTATAAAATTACTTTAATGTATAAGTTTTTAAAGTTATGTATTTAAAAGATGAAATAAGAATATAAAATAAATAATAGGCATTTTAAACTCTTGAACATTTTTTAAAAAGTTATGCAACACTTACTTTAAAAAGTTTAAAATTTAAGTTATTATTAATAGAGGTAAATAGTTTATTTAAGCTCCAAAAAGTTCCACTGAAAAAATAACTGAACAACAACCAAAGGATTTGAAAAGAGATTATAGCTATGACATAAGTGATATCAAATTTGGAACCAATTTGGCTAAGTGCTCACTGGCTTGTGGTACAATTGCAAACTTTTAAAATACAATTTATATAAACGAAATTAATTTAATAATTATGTGATAAAAGATTTGGAAATCTTTAGTCAAATAAGAAAACTAATATAGACGATTTTTATATGAAAACAAATTGGACTAAAATGAATAATATTTTATAGATAAATACCAAAAAAAATGTTAATGGCCAAAATAATGGGCCAATTTTTGCAAGTCGTAGCCGACCAGGTCCATGATGTGCATTAATTATTTATATATTTATTTTGACAAAAAACTTAGAAAGGGGCAAAATTGTTCCTTCATCGTCTTTCAATACTGGTTAAGGAAAATTCCTAAACAAATCCATCACTTTGTTTCGCCATCATCATCAGTCCACCAAAAGATGAAATCTTTGACAACAAATCGTGATTTTATTTATTTCCCCGTCGGCATTTGAACGTTGATCATGCACCAACTTTTCTGATTTCAAAATTAATGGATGCTTCTGATGTATTGAATTTGTTAATCGCCATTGGTGTTTGGTGTGCAGCTTATATTTCCGTCGCCATTCTTGCATCTTTTCGTTTCGTCAATTCCATTTGCCCTTGTTAAATTGTCAAACACATTTGGCCTTGCAAGTGGTAATAGTAGGTTACTTAATATTTGCCCATCTTTAGTTGCTTTTTTTTTGCTTTATATATTAGAATTGCCTTATTGTTTTCACCATTCGACACCCAGATGAAAATTTAGATAATTTGTTGATTGGATGACTGGATAATGGCTATTTTTTTTTCAAAAAACTTCCCATGTATCAGAATATACATTTGTGTGTAGATGTGTGTATTCGTATTGGATGTGATGCTGCAAATTCTATGCTTTGGGAATATGATTTGAATATGATCTTTAAGTTTATCAAAGTTTGAAATTATGATGAATGAGTTTATCCCTATTACTAATGTATACTGAGAGGAAATGTGTCAAGTGGTGCTATGCTCTTTCAGAATGTTACTGCTCTATCAGACTTGTAATGCTCTTGTTCTCATGTTTCATGCTATTTTAATTTTGTATTGTATCCTTGTATGTTCTTTGAGTTTTTCTGTGAGAGTTGAACCGTGCATTGCTTCTCAATTAGTTCCAATAAAAACATTATGTCTTTTGAGTGCCTCATTTGTGTTTCCAGATAGATCACATATTTGATTAACATGGCAGGCTTAAATCGACATTATTAATGGATTCTTTTGATATTTAATTCTTTTTTTATCTGTTGGTCATTTGTCCCCTTATTAAGGAACCTAGAAACTCTACACTGTATGTTTCTTTGTAGGGGGTAACCGAAGTTAATGTTTGGCTGTATATTTTTATCCAAAAGAAATGTTATTGTTCTATTTTGATTTTCAGTCTCTTATGCTTGTAGAACACATGTTCAGACTACTTTATACTTGTGTAACTGGAATTTTCTGAACTTTGCGTGGATTCCTTTTTACCATCATCATCATTATATAAGTTTTCTCTCACTTCTCAGTGTTTGTCTTCCTGGAGGCATGACATTTCATTGAAACTACTCCCATTTCAGTTGGTAAATTTTGGAAAAGGAAATAAAAAAATGGAATTGACGAAGGGATTTGCTATGGTAGTTGTTTTAGTTTTATATGGCAGTAATTAGTTAGGATCATTGTGCTCTTGGGGTCTTCTCTTCTTGCTTACCTTTCCATGTTTTGTATATTTATTTGTAATCTACAGCTTCAGTGCAAGCTGCTGCAAATGTGTTTGTTACTGCCATGAGCATAATGTTTATGTTTCTTGGTGTGGGAGCTTAGCAATTTATTAAAGACATTCACTTTTTACATTTCTGGTGATGCTAAGACTAATTGTGACATTATTTCTTCGAAATTCTCATTAGGTATTTAGGTTCTTAACAGTAAAAGATTCTCCAGATGATTTGGTGGTAGTGTTGATGCTGGTTCAAGAATAGAGCTTAGCCTCCTAGAGTTTATTCATTTGATACGTGTAATTAGACAATTGAAAATACAGTATTGGAGTCTGTTTTGGACTTTAATCTCTTTCTTATTTTATCAAATGTGATTTGAGTGTTTACTTGGAAGGTCATTAGACAAAACTGAACTTGAATGTTTTGTTTTTTTACCAACTTTTTGTATATTGTTTGACCAATGTTGGCTATTTTCCTTGCAGTTGGCAATATATGTCCCGACTCTTCTTGACAACTGCATCGAGCACTGGGTATATGCAGATGTAATGGTTACTTGCTCAACTAGGCTACTGGGAAGATGCAGATGTCAATGTTAGAGATTTTGATCCAGGCAATGATGTTATTGTATCAAATATTCAAATATTTTACAGAAAAGGGTTCTACAAATCTGAAGCAAACTTTCCAACTGAGTGGTTGTTTGCATGTACATTTGTGAGGCTTTTTTATTAAATCATGATCATGAGCAATATCAAAGTAAAATTTTTTGAGGCTTTGCTATCTTGTGTTTTTCAAGTATCATACAAATGTCAAATCTTTTATGCTATAATAAACTACCAAAATATTCAACCGGTGGTTCACCAAAAGCTTGGATGGGCATTGCAAGTTCATGCTAGTGGGCATGGTAAAGGCCTCAAAAACCTTAGTTAGATAAGCCGTAAAAAGATTGCATTTGTAATATCGAAAGTGCAAGTACTGCACTAAGTGACATAAGCGCTGCCTTATGTCAACAGAATGGAGATCGTCAGGTTATCCCTTATTTTACTATTTTCATAATACTTAATTATTTTTTTAAAATATTTTTTTTTCATATTTATCATAAATTAAATATAAATAAAATTAAAATATTAAAAATAAAATATAGGCTTTAGAGTGAATAAAATTTTTGTATTTTGTATTTTTTTAATTTTTTTATAATAATATGTATTTTATATTTTGAAAATCAAATATTAATAAAATGACTCATTTATGCTTCTTTTTCTTTAAATTTTTTGTGGCAAGGAGATTATTAGATATTATGAAAACAGTAATGGATAGTTGATAGCACAATAAAACCTCGATAAATCAATATTCGATAAAATAATAACTTTGATTAAATTATAAAATATTTAGGTCCCAACTTAAACTAATGTACTAAATTAATAATCTTGCTAAATGCATCGGATAATAATTTTTTTTGGAATCCTTTAGGGTTCAATGAAAATAAAAATTAATAATTATATATATATAATTAAGGAGTTTTTCTTGACAATTTCAATTTTTTTAATTCAGCTCTTTTCCAAAAATAATTAATTGAGACTAAAGATAAAACTAATGACTGATGCATAAGATAATAATTTTTTTTGGGAATCCTTTAGGGTTCAATGAAAATATAAATTTTTTATATATATATAATATTCATAATATTACGGAGTTTTTCTTGACAATTTCAATTTTTTTAATTCAGCTCTTTACCAAAAATAATTAATTGAGACTAAAGATAAAACCAATGATTGATGTATTTATAAAATTTATGTTCTACAAACTTTGAGCGTATGAAATACTTTTAACTTCTAAAGTATAAAATTTGAAAAACACATACATCAATTTCATGTACATGCACAATGCATTTATATTAATTTTTCAGTTCCTATGTGAATGTTCTAATATTTATTAATATTTTTTTGAATATACTTGAAAGGAATAGTAGTCATACCAAATGACACTAATAATTAAAATATAAAATTCTTATTAAATTAATAAATATTTATTTATAAATTAATTAATAAATTATTCATTTACTGAAAGAACTGTTAAGATAATTTTTTTTCTTAATTCCAACAATATTATTTATAGAGATTTTACGGTGTATTGATTTCACTACTTCAGTGTGAAGAATCAGCAATCTCCCGTCAACATGGCTAGTTAGTCCAGGAGGAATTAGGCTAGCTGCCGGTTTGCTATGATCACTCAAAAGAGAAAATATTTGCTGCATTGTCTAATTTCAACACATTGACTACAAAATACTGAAATGCTGGAATTTCAGCAAACAACCAGGTCTCATTGGCATTTGAAAGACCTTAGAAACAACACTGTTTCAACCTATTAAACAAGCCAGGGTTCTTTAATTTTACTGCTCTTTAATTTTAGAAACAAAAACTTCCTAGTATCGCATTCACTCATCATCTTCATCGTCTTCAGCAGCATTGAGTGCTTTCAACCTTTCGACTAACCTGGCTTTCCTTTCCTCATAAGTCAGTTTCTTCAGGTTGTACCTGTCACACAAAATGATGTGCGAATCATCAATTGTTGTAATTGTCACTAACTAAAATACTGAAGAAAACACACTGAAGAACTTGATAGTCCAATCAATAGAACTGCTCCAAAACATACAGAAGTAAAACCAGGTTGAGAAATTTAATTCAACCATGCATTGGTCATACCTCTTGTGCTCTGTTGGGGGCTTCTTCTCAGATTTCTTCTGGGTAGGGTCTGCACGGATGGCAGCATGTATCTTCTTGTACAACTCTTCAAGGTTATCAGCCTCAATGCCTCTCTTGATGTATTCAATAAAGTGAGACTGGTACTTCTCTGGCTCATCTTCCATCAAAGTCTAAACATAAACAATAAATAAGTTGCAAGAGGGAAAGGCATCTTGTTTAGCGGGTCAAACACTTCTATAAAATATAAAACTCACCCTCATGTAGGCAGCAACATGGCCACCATAGATGTATTTACGGTGAACTTCTCGTCAAGTTGATTACTATCCTTATTGAATCCAGCAAATCTCTTCTCACTGTGAGGGATATCAAGTCCACCATCCAATGCACCCTAAAATTAAGAAATGATAGGAAATTGACAACCACACATAACACGGTTAAAATAGAAAGCAAATAATCAGAAAGATCCAATGTAGTACTAAAGCCATTAATATAGTCATAACTTGTTTGAATAAATTTAAAAATTACCTTAAGAGCGCCAAAAACACGGTTGCCAGTAGTTGTTTTCACAAGACCAACGTCAAGCAAGGCACGGAAAGGCCTCCTGTTCTCAGTTGGCTCAACTGAATAATCCTCCCCTGTTGCCTGTCACAGCAAGCAAAATCAAACTTACATTCAGTATCCAAGTGTGGAATTGCAACTTTTGACAACAAACACAAAAAAAGATATGCCATGTACCTCAATGTTCCCTTCATACTCAGCATCCATCTCAAGCATTTTCAGGACTCGGCGGGCCAAGAGGAGTCCAGTGCAATAAGCTGGAACCAGACAGCAGGAATTAAGAACCTAGCTGGTTTAAAAGAAAAAGATGGCAAGAAGTAAATCTAATACCTGCTGCATAATTAGTGAGGCCCACGTCAAGACCATAATGGGGAAGCTCATGGGCATAAGCAGATGCAAGGACTATATCCCCAGCTATGCTGGCAGATATAATTTGTGCAATGATGTCTTTGTTGGTCTAACAATTAGGTTAAGGGTACACTGAAAATGAATATTAACCAAACACATGAGTACATGTTTTTGAATAACCACAATGCAATATTTCAGTCTGCAATTGCTCACCCAAGACTTCATATATTGAATCACATAAATTTATGTGGGATCTAGTTATGTGCCCATACAAATAGGTCAGTAACAAATTAAGATATTCACCAGCATGAGATAAACAACAACTTTATCAGAAAATTACTGAAAAAATAATAAAGTTAAACAATAAGGATACAAATCGCACAACAAACCGATACTTTGGTGTGTTGTATTTGTTTTTATCTTGGTTGATCAGGCGAATCCTGGCCCGATAGTCAGTCTTTCCCTCTACAAAATTCAAGTAGACATTAACATGCCAGAGCAGAAATCAAAGTCATAGTAACATCAAGCATTGCAGAACTTCAATAACAACATACCTCGCCTTCTCTTATACTTAACTTGATATCGCTTAAAGTAAGCTTTTGACTTTTGAGCTTTGGCAAAGGCCTAGAAATAACAATCATTTCGAGATCATACATTAGATAACAAAATTACCAAAACATAAAGTCCCTAAAACTCTCAAACAAAATGGATCTATTGTCGTTACAAAATCAAAAGAAAGACTCTTAGCTAAAACTAGGTCTAAGGAAACCCTAGTCACCCTATAATCACTACAAAATGAACTTAATATAAAAATTTCCTCAACTGGGAATTCATAAAATTAATCCAGAACAAAGCCCAGATGCATTATTACTTAAAATAGACAAAGTCACAACGATCTGACATACAAAATGTAATAAAATTAAATTAAAAAAAAAAGAGTTTTAAACAATAAATCAAAGACACTATACGTAATTCTGATTAATAACACGATACTTGAGAGAACAGCGATTGTGTTATTACCATTGTTGAAGCTCAAAGTGCAGTTGCAGCAGAGTTTGAGAAGTTGTGAAGGAGCCGCGAGCCAAATCCAATATACTTAAACCCTAGCACACTTGCTTAAAGAAAGAGAATTTACGGCCAGGATTTGTTTTCAATTACATGCTAAGGATTTTTTTTGAGAGGATGGTGGGCGTGCACGCTGGTGTCGTTTGTAACGGTGCGCCTTCCTTTCGTGATGGACGCGTGTCGACGACAAATGCGTTGCAATTTTTTTTTTGTTATTTTCTAAGATGTTATTGTGTCACGCACGGGAGCGCTGTGTCTGATAATACAAAAGTGGAGACTCAAATCCTGTATGACAAATATTGACTATAATGTAAAATGAAAAGAAAGCTAAAATAATAATAGAAATAAAAATAAATTATGTGTTTTATAATATTGGAAGGAATAAAGCTCCAGTCAAATGGTTAAAATGTTTGTATCGTAAACCTTAAAATTATGTGTGTTGAGAAAATGATAATTTAAACAAATGTGTGTGCGCATACGCTCATGTACGTGTGTACGTCGTACTAAAATTTCAACAATATTTGCTTTGAAATTTGAGAACTCAGACAAGTATACTTGAGAATACCATAAATGTCAATGGTGCGCTCAAACATCTGAATGGTATGTGCTACAGATTTGATATTTCAAACAATCGTTCAAATAAATGAGGTACCTCAAGACTTGAGAGAAGGCCATGCAAGTACAATCGATAATTCATCAACACAAAAGTGCAATCATTGAAAGAGATGACCATTGCTAATGACTTGACTGATGCAACTTAAATTCAGTTCAATAAAAGAATGGGCTCATCGAGTAAGGGTTCTCTCATTTTAAGAAAATGAGTACCAAACTGAAAAATGAGCAAAACTGATCCATACACAGAGATTTTGTTAGATCGAATCTATAAAAATTAATTTTTGATGGGGTGATGTTAGGGCAATCAACATGGGCTAGTTTCCAAGTTTGTCTACGCTCCCTTGGCTTTGTTTTGGAGATTTTAATGAAATTTTAAATTTTCATGAGAAAAGTGGAGGGCTTGATAGAAGTGCTGAGGCAATAGGAGAGTTTAGGGAGGCTATTAGAGACTGCAATTTGGTTGATTTGGGAAGCAGGGGATACCCTTTCACATGGTCTAATAGACAATATGGGCCACATTTTATTTAGAAGAAGTTAGACCAATTTTTTTGTAACCAAGATTGACGGGGCTGAATTTCAAGATGATCTTGCCACCAACCTAATCCACTGAGAGTCAGATCACTACCCAGTAATGATAAATATTCAGGAAAGGCAGAGGAATTGGGACTTGTGAGAAACAGACTTCCACTAGAGTTTACTACGAAGACATGTGGAGTTCGTATGACACCTGCAGGAATACAGTGAAAGAGGAATGGTTTCATTGGAACATTGGGGATGGAGAAAACCCTGCACAAGTTTTCAAATCCATAGCCAAAAAGTCATTGGCTCGGCTGGTCATTTGGAGCAAAGAAGAGTTTGGAGGAAAGGATAAAAAACTGAAAGATCTGTTAGGAGATCTTAAAAAAGCAAAAGAGCTTCACGATCAGACTAACAGAGGCAGTGAGATCAGAAGCATTAAGAAACAAATTCAAAGTATTCTGATGGAAGAAGAAATATATTGGAAGCAGAGATCAAGGGCTGACTGGTTAAAAGCAGGAGACAAAAATACAAAATTCTTTCATGCTAAGGCTACATCAAGGAAGAGGAAAAATCGAATTGAAATAATTGAGGACAATGCTGGGAATTGGCTTAAAGACAAATCAGAGGTAGAGAATAGATTCTGTGAATATTTTCAAGAACTTTTCACTACCTCTAAGCCAAGTATGGACCACATTAATGCAGCGCTTCAGAATGTGGCGCCAAAAGTGACTAATGAGATGAATATGCTCTGGGAGCAACCTTTCACAGCAGAGGATATCGAAGCAGCCCTTCAACAGATGTGTCCACCAAAAACCCCAAGGCTGGATGGGCTGCAGGCGGTTTTCTTCCAAAAACACTAAAAAAATGTCAAAAAGGGAGTGATTACAACATCGTCTCTCTATCCTAAACCAGCAAGGTACCATAGCCCCTCTTAACCACACATACATTGTTCTTATCCCGAAAGCTGCTAAACCTAAGAAAGTCTCTGAATACATACCCATTAGCCTTTGCAATGTAATTTACAAATTAGTTGCTAAAGCCATCACTAATAGATTGAAACAGATCCTTCATTCTATTATCTCCCCAATGCAGAGTGCCTTTGTCCCAAATAGGCTTATAACTGATAATATCATAATAGGCTATAAATGCTTACACAAAATAAGGCATAACAAAGGGAAAAAGAATGGGCTAGTGGCTGTGAAGTTAGACATTAGTAAAGCCTATGATAGAGTAGAGTGGTCTTTTTTAGAGCATACCAGGTTTTTCCAACGAATGGATAAAGTTGATCATGAACTGTATAACCACTCCCTCATTCTTGGTTATTATCAATGGGAAAGCCGAAGGCCTAATTCACCCCCAAAGGGGTCTAAGGCAAGGATGCCCGTTATCTCCTTACTTGTTCCTACTGTGTGCAAAAGTTTTCTCTTCCATGTTACTGCAGGCTGAGAAGCATAATCTAATCCATGGTCTGAAATTCGACAGCAATATCTCAATCTCCTATCTCTTGTTTGTAGATGACAGTATGATATTCACAAGAGCTTCTATTGATGATTGTAAGCAGCTAAAGAAGGTGCTTAATTGCTATGTGCTAGCCTCTGGACAGGTTTTCAACTATGATAAATCGTCCATGTTCTTAAGCAGCAAAATTCCAAAAGAGCATATTGCAGCAATCAGAAGCATTTTCCAGCTTCACGTTGTTTCAAGACACGACAAATACTTGGGGTTGCCTTCAATGGCGGGTAGAAAGAAAACAAGTTTTTTAATGATGCGAAGCTGAAAGTCTTGAGCAAAATCTCTAATTGGCAGCACAAATTTTCTCGAGTGGAGGCAAGGCCATTCTCATCGAGGCAGTAGCTCAAGCAGTCCCTGCCTTTCAATAGGCATTCCATGAGAGCATGAAAAGTATCTCCAAAGCTCAGATTCTGTCATTTGGCCACATGAATTCCCAACAGATATTTTGTGCTTGTTTGATTGTTCGAATTAATTGAAAGGCTTATTTTCTTTCCAAATAAAAAACATGGGCCAATTTGGCCTAGCTTGGCAACAAGGAGACTTTGCCGATTTTAAGTTTATTTTAACAACATTAATTTCTATAAAATAATATTGCTAGGACTAAGACAAGAAAAATTTTATCTTAGCTAGGAATAATTTATTAATCACGTGTACTATTCTTTTGACTAATTTATGAATGAATTTTGAAAGTTATCACATGTATAAAAAAAAATATTACTAAATGTTACGATATCATGTATATACAAAAAATATTAGTAAATGTTATGAACATGTACATTAAAGCCAAAAAAATTATTGTAACTAGATTATATACAGACATAAAATTGATGTATGTACTTTTAAAATTGAATATCCCAGAAGATAAAGTTTATACTTAAAGTATCGAGAATATAAACTCTATAAATACATTGAATATTAGTTTTATGTTTAGTCTCAAATCATTAGATGCATATTTTTAAAAAAGAATTCAATTGAGTAAATTAAAATTATCAAGAAAAAAACTCAAATATATTATGAATTTTATATGTCATATATTATTAATATTTTTTTATAGTTGGCTAATTATTAATTTTATATTTTCATTTGGTCCTAATTGATTCAAAAAAATTTGTTATCTTCATTCGCGAGATTATTGATTTAATAAGCTGGAAACGATATATTTTGTTATTTATTAATTAACTAGACATTTGTTTATCGAGATTTGATCGTAAAGTGTGTTTTGTCGTTTGTGTATTAAAATCAAGGGCTCTCTCTTTTTCTCCTAAACTATTCATAAATAGAAAATTATCTATGCACCACCTCTATTTTTTTCATATGTAAATTTAATTACAAAAAAAATTTGACACGTTTTATGCACCACTTATATTTTCAAATTTATATTAATCAATCAAATTCCCGCTAATACCATTAGAATCTATTAAAAAATCTAAGCAAAATGATTATTTCATACTTGAATGTATTAAAGATTATTTTATTCTTTAAAATTTTAAAAAATAATAAAATTTATAATTACATACGAAGCATCATGGTAGATAAATAAAGAAGTTTTGTTGAATGATCTTTTAATTTTTTTTAATAATGGTCTTTTAATTAAATTTATAAATTTTATGACTTTTTAAAATTTCAAAGGGCGAAATAGCCTTTTAATACGTTGAAGGATAAAATAATTATTTTAATTAGATAATTTAACAAATTCTAATGATGTTAGTGGTGCAATAGTCTATTGGCATAAGTTTAAAATTATAGGTAATGCATGCATTGAATAAATCAATTTTTTTTTTTAATAATTAGACTGAATTAGCGGTAGTGCCGGGATAATTTTTCATCGTATATTAACTATGAACCACCAAAAGCGAACAAGACAGACAACAGAGTCGAAAGTCGACGTGCCGAAGCGGCTTGCAAAGTAAACAAGTCTCAACGAGACAAGCAAAGCAAATGGGTTTGGCATTTTGTCTTTCCTTTCAATAAATAATAATCAAAATATTTCGATCTGCCATTCTGACTGGCTTTATTTCGTTTTAATCAAATGAAACCCAAAACCTTTCTCTGATTCTCACAAAGAGAATGTCCCAAGCTGACGTCTCTTACAGGTAAACCACTTCAATTCCCTTTCCTTATTTTTTGCCTTAAATTTATGATTAAAATTGATTATTTCGCAAAGAGAATGTCCGAAGCTGCCGTCTCTTATTATTATTTTTTTTAAAACTAAAATTGATTATTTCGCCATCTTGTTATTTTGTAATTTGGGCTTTTGTGGTGATTTTCTTGGGTTTATGATGCTAGTAAAACGATATCATTTTGGATAATGCAAGTTCTTGCATTTTGTTCTTTTTTTTTTTTTTTTTGCTTTTAGTTTATATTTACTGTTAGATTCATTCATTTTATTAATTTTCATAATGCTGCTAGTCATTAGTGAACATTTAATTCATAGGGGATAATACACAAATAGTTTTTAATCTACTGGAGGCAGCATTAGGTGCTGATAAATATTAACAAAATAAGTTTTAGTTTTCTAGTCATAAATTATTCAGTTGGCACTCTGCATTATCAGATCAGAGGCTGATCCCATTTGCAATATATAGATTATCCAGATCTCATCTTTGTGTCAAAAGACCAATTTGTTAAGACTTGCTTAAGCATGTGTGGTTACTTTTGTTGTATACGGTATCATGATGGTTTCTTGATCAAGTACTATTTTCTTGAACATTGGTTTCTTCATTGTCCACTAACTGGTACATTTCGCTTAAAAAATGGCTCAGTAGCATTGTTGCTGAAAATAAGTTATTCTAGATTCAACATCCTGATCCTTTTTGCTCTTTACCCATGAAACATGTCATAGTTTCCTGGCAATTATAGCAGATATAGAAACTAATGTCTTTTTCAAATCCTCTCTTTGCAGTTGTGGGTCGTGCGGATACCCTCTAAATTTAACATCTTCAAATCGGATCACCTCTGGCATAGGATCTGAGTATCAAAAATCCCTAAAGAAAGGTTTAATCTCCTTCCTTTCCATTGATCTTAGTCGATTTACTCAGGTTGATGAGGTAAACTGCTTTCCTGTCACTTGGGGACGTTATCATTCGAAAACTAAACTCCTATGTCGGAAATGTGGGGTTCATATAGGCTATGGTTACGGATGCTCATCTGCGCTCTGTGGTTTCGATTCTCCCAACTCTACCAGCTCAGCTTATAAAAAGTTCAATATAAAACTCCGAGCTCTACAGCCTTCAGAAGATACTCGACAAGGTTGAGATGGAAGGTTCATCTGGTGATGGGCAGACCTCTATCATGGACCTGCCTGATGATTGCCCTCGTTTTATTTTCCAGTGGCTTGACTGTGGTACCGATCGTGAATCATTTGGTTTGACTTGCCATCGGTGGCTTGATATTCAAAATTTGTGTCGCCGATCATTACAATTCCAGTGTTCATTTACCCTACTCACTCGTTCTTCACTATCTCAGCCCATTATTGACATTAGGTCCTTCCATGTCAGCAGACTGCTCACTCGATTTCAGCATTTAAATTGGTTGTCCCTATCTGGGTGCACTGATCTACCTGATTCAGGCCTAAACCAGTTGCAAAATTATGGGTCAAAATTGCAAACTCTTTATCTGGATTGTTGTTTTCAAATCACCGATAATGGACTTTCCATGATTGCTGCTGGTTGCTCCTCCTTAATGAGTATTAGTTTGTATCGTGCAATGTTACTGATGTAGGGCTAGAAACTTTGGCTAACATTGCAGCTTTGATGCGTGTGAATCTCTCTTACTGCTTGCATATTTCTGACCATGGATTGAGGGCTCTTTCAGAAGGATGCAGTCAACTTAAGGCAGTCAGGATATCTAGTTGTAGGAGTGTAACTGGCATTGGCTTCAGTGGATGTTCACCAACTTTAGCTTATATAGATGCTGAATCTTGTCAGCTTAGACCAGAGGGGATAATTGGGATTGTCAGTGGAGGTGGGCTAGAGTTTTTAAATGTTTCTGGAATGAGCTTAACTCTTAATGGAGGTGGATTGGCAGCAATTGAACAGGATTTGCCACAAGGCTCAAAACCCTGAACCTTCAATGTGCAGAAATGTTGGGGATGAGTCTATTGTAGCAATTGCAAAGGAGCTGTCATTACTTGAAGAATGGAACTTATCATTATGCCATGAGGTCAGGTTTCAGGCTGGGCATCTATTGGATTAAACTGCAATAATTTAGAAAAACTTCATGAACGTTGTCGGAATCTATGTGATCGTGGGTTGCAAGCTCTGAGGGTTGGGTGCAAACGGCTCTTGATCTTATATGTGAACAAGAAGAATAGCCAGGTATCTTCAACAGCATTGGAGTTGTTTAAAATGTACAGAGGTAATGTTGACATCAAGGATGAAGAAGTAATGTGTATAGGACCTGATTGGATAGCTAGATGATGATGGACTTAGTTGAACATTAGTTGTTAACATG
>JASUUG010001060.1:0-23847 GCA_030449905.1 Luvunga scandens | reverse complement strand
ATAGAAAATGTGATAGCAGATTATCTCTCACCTCAATTTTAAAAAAATTCTAGAATTATTGCCATTATATGAATCATTCTTAAATAAACAACTAATAAGTATAGAAGTACTGCCATCATATGCTAATATAGCTGACTATCTTATTATAGGACAACTTTTGATCATTGGGCTAAGCAAGACAAGGTTAAATTTTTTATGGAAATAAAAAATTTCTTTATGGATGATTCTTATCTGTTCAAGTATTGCACATATGAAATTATCAAACGTTGTATCCCAAAGAGCAAATTTCAGGACATCTTTTCATTCTACCATGAACAAGCTTGTGAAGGCTATTTTAGTGCCAAGAAGACAGTTGCTAAAGTTTTACAATATAGCTTTTATTGGCCAACTTTATTTCGAGGCACTTACATTTTGTGTTCCTCATGTGGAAGGTGCCAGCGCATGGAAAGCATTACACAAAAGAACATGATGCCATTAAACCCTATTATAGTAATTGAGTTTTTTATGTGTAGGGCATCAATTTTATGGGACCCTTTTCTTCTTTTGTTGGCCATCAATACATATTGGTTGTTATTGATTGTGTATCCAAGTTGGTAAAAGCAATTCCGTGCAAAACTAATGCCCACAAGGTGGTGGTGGCACTTTTGAAAAGCAACATTATTGCACACTTTAGATTCCCATAGGCAATTATTGGTGATGGTAGTACCCACTTTTACAACAAATTATTCAAAGCTCTTTTGGCAAAGTACTTCATTACATACAAAGTAGCTACCCTATATTATCCACAAATCAATGGCCAAGTCGAGATCTCCAATTAAGAAATAAAGTACATATTAGAAAAGACAATGAAACTAGATAGAAAAGATAAGTCATTGAGATTTGATGGTGCATTATGGGTATATTGAACAGCTTTCAAGACACCTATTAGGATGTTACCTTCTAAATTAGTGTATAGGAAAGCTTGTCACATACTAGTGGAAATCGAGCATCGTGCATGATAGGCCATCAAGGAATTCAACTTGTAATAGGATGATTCAAAAATGAGATTATAGGTAGCAGAACTTAAAAAGATTCGCAATGATGCAGATGAAAATTATAAGAATTACAAGCAATAAATAAAAATATTTTGCGACAAGTATATTATGAGAAAATCTTTTACACCTGGTTAGAAAGTGTTTTTATTTAATTCTCACTTATATCTATTCCCAAATAAATTACACTCTCAATGGTCTAATTTATTTATTATTCACACTGTTTTTTCACATGGGGCCTTAAAATTAAAGATCCAAAGAATAGTGTCATTTTAAAGTTAGTGGTCAAAGATTAAAGACATATATAGAGTACCAACCCCATGAAGAAGACACTAAAATAAATTTGAGAGACCCTTCAAATCTTGATTGAGTCTTTTTTTTTTTGATTTAGCTTTTTGAGATTTCATTTTGCTCATTAAAAGTATATACATTTGTTTAACAATTGTATTTTATTAATCACTTGTATAACACATCATAAGTACCTTAATGAGACATATCCTCTTCAATGAACTTAATTAACTTTAATTTGTAAAGCGTCACCCAAAAGCTTGCTCTAAATTTGTCAATCACATTCTCTTTAGTATCTATAACAAACAGCATTAGTATCCCATTTTGAAGAGCTAGAAGAACAACTTAGGGTCTTCAAGGGTGGTATCTATGATATCTAATTAAAACTTGAGGAACTTAATACAGGGACGATGGTAAGTTAATATCCCATTTTTACGTTGTGCATTTTTATTTTATTATTTGCTGTCACGTGTGTCTTGGTTTTGCTTGATTAATTCTTTTATTTGGTATGTTGTTATTTGTTACCTCGGTTAAGTGGTGGATAACAGTGCTCTATGATTATTAAAGATAGTTCTTTTAATTTCCCATAATAGCTGACATTCTCAAGCTAAGGTATGGATAGGAATGCAATTCTTGCAAAACTTCACAAATAATTTTCTCTTTCCCTCAGAATGCAATCCTTATAATTTATAAAGCTCGGTCCAAATGCTTGCAATTGTTATGAAGAATAACATTCCTTTGACATTCATTGGTTAATTGATATGATTAGTAAGGGAGTTACCTCTCAAATTTGTTACCTACATGCCTGCTTACAAGAAAGGAGACTATTCAAGGAAATAAAGAGCTAGACAACTCTAAGTTTCTTATCATAAGTGTGCTCAAACAAAATACAACAGATGTCCTTGTAAATCTTTGGAATGATATCCAACAACATGAAAGATAAGATTCAATTTATTAGGAATTATTTGAATAAAGAGTCATTAGATGACATCCTTTCAACTCTTAAAATACATCCTAGTGGATACATATAGCATACAATTTCCCAATTATAGTCATTATTCCAAAAAGAAAATTCATGATATAGTTTTGTGAATTTGACTATAAACGACTTTGTTCGCCAGTTTATAAGAAAACCGAATACAAAGTTGTTTCTAGAAGTAAAATCAGAGGAAAATACGAGTCATAGTCACAAATACCAGTACATATCTTCTTGTCCTATTGCTTTTTTATAATTACATTACTACTTTTAGTGGTGTGATTTTATCTCTACTTATTATTTCTTTTTTTTCTTACTTTTGACTTTTGAGCCACGAACTTCACGTGTCATTTAACAAACACACCATCCTATATACAGTTGTGTATTATTATGTATGTCATCAAGATATTTAAATACGAGCATATTTTTAAATACACATAAATTATTTTTAAAAATTGTCTTAATGACAGCAACTTCAAATAGACAATTCAAGAATCTTTGTGTGCTTTTCAGTTTTTATTATGGAAAATGCAAAAAGTTTGTTCAAGTAGTTATAGATTTTGGTCAAGTATTAGCATAGAGAAAAATACAATGAGTTTATAGAAAAGGTGATCGAGGTTTATCAAGACTTGTTTATGGAGAGAAAAATAAACCTAGTTATGAAGAGAAATCCAAGTGCTTGGTATCATCCCAAAAACCCTCAAACCTTTGGGATTTCTATCCAGCTTGCCAATTGAAGAAGAGTTCGTCATCTTAACTATGCAAAAACGAATATCTGAGATGTTAAACCATGTGGATGCTATCATTTTCTTATTAGGAGATATTGCAACTTTAAAGGCACTAATTACATTTGCATCTTGGGCTTATTTGAACATTCATCAAAAAATCCATTGGTTTATTAAATATTAATAACTTTTATGATGGCTTGATAGCATTTCTTTATCATACAATTAAGAATTATTTCATTCTATTCACAGTGAAAAGGCTCTCTATTTGTACGCCTACTACTAACGAGTTACTTAATCTTTTACAAGCTTACACACTAGAACCAGATCCCAGGACCTTTGCATTGGATTAGTCAACTAATGATGGTAGCAGCAACAGTAGTAAGTAGTGAAAATTAGATTTAACCTTTCATTTGTAAATATTTTCTTATGTTGTAGCATTTAGATGATATCTTCTAAAATTTACTTCTTTCCTTTCAGACATTGAGGAAAATGTTTCATTCTAGTTGGAGAAAGGGAATAGTTGACAGATGTAGAATAATTGATGGTTGTGTTGTTGTGCTTTTACTAACCTTTTATAAATTTTTTAGTCAAAAATGGCGGAATATGGAGTTTGGTTACCCTAGAAATGCATCTTTGTAGTCTTAAAGTTTAGTTTAAAATAATAAAAATAATAAATAAATAAAATTTAAAGAATTTTGTGTATTTTTTGACGTTTGATGACTTCTAAATTTTAGTAGTTGTATTATCTTTGACCTAAAATTATATTACATCATGTCTGCCACTTTGTATATTGATGTTGTTGACATGTGTGAATTAAGAAATTTGATGAGTGAAATTAATTAAGTTATTTGAAGGAATATACATGTCCTAATAACTTACAAGTGAGTGTTTTAGCATATTATTTTTCTAGAAGAGCAACTATTTTTCATAGCTTAATAATTTATTATTTTATATATGATCTTTATCTTTTTCTTTTAAGTCAACAAATAAAAATAAAAAAAATTTGTGTGCTCCTATTTCTAAAAGTCCATTGAACTACTAGATATAAAAGATTATTTAGAGCCCTAAAAATGATAGAAAGGATATCTTTGATCGGTTTAAGCCTTTTCTAGCCATCTCTATTGCAAAGTATCAATAGGTACCTCTTTTGAGCCTATAAAAAAAAAATCCTTTGTTAACTTATCATCCTCTTCCACTCCACTTTGGAGTATTACCTTATGTTTTATATTTTCCATTACCCATTCATATTTGAGAAAAATATCGATGATTTTCTAAAAAAATAATCCTATTACCCAAATAAAAAGAAAAAATTTAAAAAATAAAAAAATAATAAAATAAAATCAAATAAATCAATGAAAGAAAGTTGAAAACACCTTCTAATTCCCAAATAATCTTTATTTCTTCTTAAACATATATTTTGTTCTCTCTATTATCCATTCTTTTTTAACTATGTCCCTCTATTATCCATTTTTTGTTAACTATGTCCCTAGCCTATGTTACATCTTAGTAAAAGTTTGTCTTGATTTTAGGGAACCATAGTTTGAATTAGAAGTCAGTAATATAGACTAAAAGATATGGTGATGCATAAAAAAAAAAATATTTGTTTGAATAGTAATTCATTTTACTTAATATCATATTATTTTCTAAACTATGGCATTATTCCTTCTTCTTGGTGAGAGTTTGTGATACTGCTTTTCTATTATTTTCTCTCAATCTATCATTCCTTGAAGTAACTATTTTTATTAAGTTCATTTTTTTTTAAGAGTGTTATTCTTACTTGTGAGATTTTAAAGTTTGGCATGTCATCCTGAAAGTGGCTTGATTAATATAGCTTCGATAATTGAGCATTTTAGATGAGTTTAATTGATTGATTTGTTTAAATGGTTGATGTGGGAGTGATATTTTTTAGGTCAAAGAAAATATTTATACATTTATTTAATTGTTGTCATTAATCTGATTAAAAAAGCAAATACAATCGCCCAAAAAAAAAAAAAGATTTAATTTGGGTTTGAATTTTGCTAGATATTATCGGTTAATTGTTAGGGACTAGCAATAAACTAGTTGAAGTATGTGTTAAGTGTGGAGAATGTATATTTATGAGGCTAAAATTATCATTTTGCACTCTAAATCTCACTAACATTTTTACTTTTATGTATTCGGTTCCTTAAACTTTGATTGTATATGTTTTATTATAATTTAAATATTTTATGCATTTCAGATGTATTTTGGTCATTTTTTGATTAGCGAGAAATCAAACAACAAAGCAGATAGTATTTTTAGCTCAATATAGCAAAAAAAAAACCTTAGGAAAGGCATAACTGATGTAGGGCCCAACTAACATGGCATTGATCGATAACATAGTAGCATATTATTGCACCAAAAAACGTGCATATGTTACATGCAATTCATCAAATCTCAGACTTGATGATGTGTTCCATCCAATTAAAGCTTGCCACGAGACATAATTCTGAGTGTCCGAGTTGTTTTTATCCCATGGCCATAATTTATCCATTGTATCTTTAAATAGGTGACTCCCCACCTCAACAGCTCTGAATCCAAGTCTAAGCTTCATTTTATGTAATTCTATCTCCATCATTTGTTTCCTATGCATTTTAATAAAACTACCATTTTACCCTTAGTTCAATATGAGTAGCTAATTTAATTTCAAGTTTGGTAAGTTTATTGACTCTCTCTCTAATTTATGTGGATTGTTTTGACTCATCGCTAGCAGATAAAAATAATTTTGTTTAGATTTTGCACGGTATACGGACTCTCTAGTGCAAGATCATTATTGTTTGGCATGATGAGTATTTTACACTATAATTATTAACAAGAAACTCTCCTTTAATATTAGTGGATTGTCTTGACTCAATGTTAATAGAGAATGCATCTATGTTATTTCGTGGACGGTCTTGCCGCATTATTGACAGTGAGATTATTATCACCTGGCACAACATATACTTGAGATCACATGTAGCAAAAGATTATTTCGCTCTGCTACAATGAGTGAATGAGGACCATACGGAGTGGAAAGACCCCGTTCTAAATTAATTAAAATTATAAAAAGAATATTAAGCTCATAGTGAAGTATTGAGTGTGAATCCAAGACTCAAATGTTTCATTTGAATTGTTTCATCTTTAATTTACTCTCGTCATTATTTTTAGTACTGCTCAAAAAATCACATCGAACCAATTCACTAACAAACTTGAAAAATTAACTCTATACATAATTAAATCTATCTATTTGTGGGATTAACACTCATCACCATGATTAACTCTACGCATAATTAAATCTCTACTACAATAGATTTCATGCATTTGCGAGTACAAAAAAATTTGCACAACATAAGATATAATACTAGGTGTTGATGTTGTTGATTAATTGGTAGCTAGATTAATTCAATTGACTATTTAATTGCTACTTTTTTGTGTTTTTGGATTGATTCCTGGGTTAAGTAATTATAATCAATGATCATAGTTGTATTCTTTAAATTAATACATTGCATAATGAGATGAATGTATCATGATATTACTTGGATCTTAATGATAATTGTTTATACTTGTTGGCCAACTATAGTTCCTTTTATCATATTATATATATATATATATATATATATATATATATATATATTACCTAATTTTATGTATATAATATAATCAATTTAAAATTCATTCCCACCAAAATTACGAAGAATAATAATAAGAATTGTTAAAAAAATTATTCTAGTTAAATTAATAATAATTTTAATAATTGCCACCAAAACCAAATTAAATATTTATCATTTTAAATTATTTAATGTTTATTTAAATATTTAATTTTTTATGATAGATTTTAGTCATACTTGGACAATATTATGATAGAAATTTGTCATGTGTACTTGACAAGTTCATGATGAATAATACATCATAAAATTCATGACACATATAAACCATCATCTAATAGGGTGCATGATAGTCAAAATCCGTTGTTATTTAGCTTTTTTCTAGTAGTGCATGTAGTGTAATTATCTTTGGATATATTTTGTGGAATCACCATAAGACTATAATTTATTTAATAATATTTAATAACATCAAGGTAAAAGAGCGTCATCTTTAATTTATCAATCCACTTTTTGAGACCATATGGTGTGTCGATTGTGAAGTTTCTTTTGAATTCCACCAAACAAAGCCTTAAACTCTAGATTCAGAATTGGGAATATCGTGGGGTTAGAATGTCATAATTGATAAGCTGTAGGGCAGGAGGCTTGAAAAACATTATTTGAGGGAGAAAATCACAAAATGTACGAAAATGTTGGGTCAGTACCACTTAGGCCCAGACCAAAGCTTGCGTTTTGCAACCAATTAGTCCTCGGTTCTGGCTAAGGCGAGCTTTTAGGCTGTTTTCTGTTTAGCAGCTTTAGCTTATTAACATGGAAAGTTTTGGCTGCTAATTTGTACGCGTATTTTAGTTGAGTGGAGGTTCAAGGTTGTTCCTCCTAACATCTTAAAATTAAGTTTTAGCTCCTAATAAAATGAATTATAATGTATTTATTTGATTAAGGACAAATTTGGTAATATTGTAACTTTTAAAATAACTGCCGTTAACTAAGAGTGGCAAATAAATAAACAAATCAAAATTGAACTAAATTGTAAAAGAATTGGGTGAAAATTCTATGGACTCAAATTTGATTCGTTTACAATTCATTTAATTCATTTATGCAGAAATATTTATTTTTATGTTGTTATTATAGCTTATAAGTGCATGTATCCTCCAAATTTTAAATTTACAGATAAAAATTTAATGATAAATAAGTACTTTAATTAAACATATAATGAATGAATAAACTCATATTCAATTCATTTACGAATTGTTTATTAGACGAATTCTAAACAAATAAATGAATAAGTGATCTCAAATCTAAATTCGATTCGTTTATTCAGTGAATTGAATTGAATTTATTTATTTATTAAACGAATCAATTTTTTTTCAAATTCATACTCATTTAATTTGACTTGATTGAACAAGTGAATCCATACCCAAATTATCACTCATACCCTTACTTGCTTTTAAAAACTAATGTGAAAATAAAGAAAATTATGTAATAAGTAACTTTTATAAATTTACTAAACTCGATTTTTATTAAAAATTATAAAATAAGTAGTTTAATAAATTTCACCTACAATCTCAAATGGGCCCAAACAGCCTGCAACTGTTAACATTGTAGCCAATCCTGTCGACGACGGTTGGGACAAGCATGAAGTAGTAAAATATATGTTGGAGGAGGAGCATTAACTGCAATTGGAGGACAAGGCCTGGCTTACAGTTTTACTTGTATGGGTTTCTTGATTATGCATGGAAAGATGGAATGAGCAAAAAGGAAGAAGCTGGGCAATTAGTGGTTAAGGCACTTTAGCCTTCTAGTGATGGTGCTGCTGTTATTCGAACTGTCACCATCAGTTCCCAAGGAGCCACCGGAAAGTTGCACCACGCTCTTGGCAATACACTTCTACTACCGCGCTGTGAGGCGGAGCTGGAGTTATTGGAGACCTAATGATGACGTAGGACGATCCTAGACTTTAATTACTATAGTACTTTTTGTGTTATTTTTCATTTTAATTGGAGACAAATTAGATATTTTTATAGGTTTTCATTTTCTAATTCAATTGTGATTTATTCTCGCTATTTGATTTAATTTGAAGGAGTAGGTTTAGATCTTGCCATTGTGTATTTCAATTCAATTATTCAATAAAAATTCTCTTTATTTATTCTTTTGGGTTCATTATAATTAACCCCATTTCGTTAAGTGTTAATTTCATTTGCCTTGTACCATTCCTAGAATGATAGATAATTCAGCTTTTCAGAGGGTGTTTATTGTTCATTTATTCTGTAAATTCACTTCCGCTACCATTCTAAGTTTGAACAGTTGATTGTTATGTTTTTATTTAGCGATTTGATGACAATATTTAAAATTTAATTTTAGTTTAATTTGAATGGATTAGCTAGCCAGTCTAATGTTGTGATTAATTTTTTTCCCTTGTGAACTTGGGTGTCAAAGCAATTAATAATGATTACAATAGGATTTGTGTTAACCAATAAAATTAGTCATTGTTTGTTAGCGTTCGCTCTATACTAGTTAAGCAAATTTAAAGCTCCTTTCGGTGTTGAGTAAAATTAAGCAAATTTAAAGTTCCTTTCGGTGTTGAGTAAAATTTATTATTTTGAATAAGTGCTTTCAATTATTTTTCATTTTCCAAACAGAAAACTGTTTTCAGAATTAGACATATAAATTCTAAGTTTAAAAGTCATTACCTGCACAATTTAACCCCACAGACTGCCACTTCAAATATCAAGTAGAGCAATAATATGGAAGAATTAGAGCAATGGCATGTGCACAAGGAGTTTTTAGTCATCTTGAAGATTACCACTTAGCAAGAGATTCAAAGTATGTCTAATGTTTATTTATGATTATTTTAGTCTTACATGTACAAATCCCAGTGATCGACATGTCACATGGAAATAATGTATCATCTAGATGTCAGAAATATCAGTAACTATGCCCGACTACAAGTCTACAACTAACCGAAATATGGTCGATTCGGTAGAAGTAAATGTTATAGTGCATTTCATGCACTAGTTTTGCATTGTTTAATCCCTTTAATATCAATGTTTTGCACTCAATAGTTGTGATTTACGTGTGTTTTATTTTTATAGGTGAAATTCTATTGATTAGTGCTAAATTGAGTTACAAGATGATGTTTGAGGATGAAATGACTTCTTGGAGAAATTGTTAATTTCAGAAGAAGTTTGTCAATAAGGCGTGGGCGCGTGACAGTCGATTTCAGAAAAAGTTTGTTGATAAGGCGTGGGTGCGTCTTTCAATCAATGCGGACTTGACGTTTTTATTTCTTTTTAAATGTGTTTTATATTTTTATGACTCTTGTAAGTTTAGATAAGATTTTAGATATTTTTATCTTTATCCTTTTTAAGAAAACTATAAAAAGAGGAGATAAAGAAGGATTAGGGGAGGATTAGAATTGGATTATCAATTGTGTTTATTTTTTTTAGGGTTTTCTCTTTTTCTCTATGAGGAACTAAACTTATTTTTCTGGTTGAAGGTTAATGAAGCTTTGATTCACCATTACTGTGAGATCTTTCTTGTGCTTTTAATTATTTTATTACTTTTTGGGTATTTGTTTATTCTCTGAATTATTGTCATGATTATGTTTGTTAATTAAATAATTGGCCACTATTTAATTATCAATTTAATCTATTGCCAATTGAAAGATTCATCGTATGAAGATTTTGATGTTTGTGGCAAATAACATAAGCAACGTTGTGTTATGGGAATAAATAATCTAATTTAAATGAACCATCGTATGCGTTTGTTAATTAGGATTTGGGTCTCTCTAGTTTTTCAGTTTTGTCAATTGATTAAATCTTATGATCATATCTAGGATTGTCTATTGATTAGGAAATAACCAACGGTCGCATCTTGTTATCGACTAATTAAGGAGAAATTGGCTATTAGAGTGTCTCAGTAGCTATAACCGGTCTATTCATAAGCAGTAATGATTTGTAGTTGTATCGATGATCAGTAATCGAATCAAAGCTGAATTAATTNCTTCAACCAGAGTTTTCTCATTTTGAATTACAGCTTTAATTTGCATCCTTATTAATTTAGTTTGTTTGTCATGATTGTCAACAATCCCCAAATTTACATTTTCATTTTAAAAAGATTTAATAATTACCAATCTCTGTGGACACGACCCTGCTCAATCACTATACACAATTTTGTTAGAGTAGGTATTTATATTTTCTTGATTCGACAACAATCAGTAAACAAACCTAACTATGAACTAAACCCAACTCTGTCAATAGACATTAACACGGTACAAATGATTATAGACCAAACGGTACATGCCCTTGCCTGCTCTTTACACGCTGCAAGCAACAGAATGAATGCAATCTGTACTTGAAAAAAAAAAAAAAGGACATTTCATGGCACTTAATTTTGTATTGAAGCTAAAATTAAAATAAAAACCATGAGAAACACATACATTACTCAATAATGAAATCATCCAATGAGAATACCAAAGAAGTCGAAAGAGAATCAACAAATTACAGACCACATCAACTCAAGTTATGGGGGCAAAGGCTGCAGTCCGCGCATAGCATGAATGCCTCTATGGTACCCATGTCAGAATACGATACTTCTCCAATGTGTATACTGAAGTTTCTAAATTTTAGAAATCCAAAAATAAATTTTTAACTTAGAATGCGTGTGAAACTTCTTGGACACTCGTAGATAGAGGTTAGGCAAACTGCGGAAAGTGATGCAAACCTTGCATTCTTTGCACACTTGGTGCATAAGCGAAACTCATAAGTACAACACCACGTTTTCCATATGAATTGTAAACATAAGAATTCATAAAATAATTTTTCAACAATTTACAGGGAAAATGCTTGTGTAATTTGAATAATAAGTTTTAACTGCAGAACATTCAACAATTCACAGATGATAGACAAAATGGAATAGAACTTGCGTAAATGAAAAGGTCCTACAGGATTGCAACTTTTTTTATGCATATTATAAGAAAATATGGCGTGTTTGGTGTTCAGAGGACATTTCATTGGCACAAAGGTTGTACCACAACTAGGACACCTTCACACCAATTTAAAGAAATGAAGCCAAAAAGAATAGCAAAATTGCATATTGCTGTTCACACTCTCTCTCTTCTGGCAAATATCACCTCCTCGGCAACCTTTTTCAGTGACAAGGCAAAACCAATATACCAAGTCTTATTTTGAGATTGTCCGACTCTGGGAACAAAGATACAAAGACCTTAGCACTCATGTGATGTAACTAAATGGAGACTAACATGTAATGCAAGTAAAATGATTCATTAGATGAATGCAATATGAAGTAGAGTCATTTCATAAAGAAGGGAGGAAGGTCGTAAATGAATAAAATTGACACATTACCAAATCCATAAAAGTATGCGTCTCACCCTTTTTTTTTTCCAAATAGCTAATAAGTATATAAGGAGTGATTATAACAGAAGCAAACGGTAACTCAGGATCAGGTATTGGCTTTCACAATATAAATCATATAGATTTTATATTTAAAGGAAAAGGTACATCAGTGGGGCTTTACTTTGAAAGTTCTAGAATGCGCTCTTTCCTTTCAGTACAAATATTTCCCACATTTCTAGTACATTACCTCAACCACCTACCCACATTGGCATTCAAGTATCGCAAAACTGCAGCAGGATTATCTTTTTGCCCTAAACCATTTTTTTGTTGTGAACAAAGTTTCAGTAAATATCGAATTATTAAGACACAGAGAATCACACTGCAGAAGGAAGGAGTATCCTGACAGCTTTACAGTTGTTCACGGATGCAGGCCAAGGATCCCATGTTGGGATCCCAGAGCATCTCTTGACACTTGAAATTTCACCTCTGCTTCTCCAGAAGTTGTCTTCATATCTTGCAGCTAAGACCACGGCAAAGAATCAATTAGTCCTAAAACTTTTGAGTGTTAAATATTGCATAGGAACAACCTCAAGAACAACTCGTGCTAATGGTTGTTATTAACGTATGGCATTTATTATGTTGAGCAGGCTTTGCCCGATGATTGTCTCCCAGTTGATATAAAAGAACCTGGGAAACTAGATGAGATATTTGATCTGATGGATGCCAATAATGATGGAAAAGTCACCTCTGATGAGTTTAGAGCTGCCGTACAAAGAGACACAAGACGTTGTACTTTCCTCTCTTCGTCAGCCGTAATTTTTCCAACTTTTCTTTTTCATTCTTCACCATCTTGTCAATGAAACATTAATTTATTTTTTAACTTTCTGTGAAGTTGCAAGCTGGAGCAACAAAAATTGGTCAGAAGAGGTCAAGGACACTTTGATTAAGTTTATTTGAGTGTGGATACAATTTTCGACCATCAAGAGTACTGTTCTAGTTTATGATATAACAGTATGCTATAGTTAGCTAAACAACCCTTCTCTCTCTCTCGCCATCTAAAGAGTGTCTCAGGCACCAGCCTAGATCAAACCAGCCACATCTCTAGCGTTTCTATTATAAAAGACATAGTAAAAAGTAGCAAAAGTATTAAATCTATTCCAGTAGTATATAATACTTAGCATATCAGAAACTGCATAAACTCTCATCAAACAAAGGAAGAGTGGCATGATTATAGAAGAAATATGTAAATGCATATATTTAAACTAATGAAGTATTTAGCAATATCTCAACATCCTTGATATTTTCTACGTTTTCCTAATCGCTTATTCGAACTGAGAGTGATATCGAAGGATTTAATAAATAAACTACCATGACAATAGCAAAGTTCAAACTTTTAAATTGTTTTCTTTCAGTCTTCTTGTTTTATAAGGTTGCTGATAATAAATGAGAATACAACTGTCATGTCTGCAAATGAACATTAAATTTAACAATGGAAAAGTATTAGTCAGTGATTATATATACCAAAGCACTTGTCTCTACATTTACTTGCCAGTTGTCTGATGATAAAATTGAAAGATTCCAATGCTAATCTTTTTTATGTCACCGTTGAAGAAAGCACTATGATTGCTGAATACATAGAGCTACCAACAGACTAATTATTGAATAATACACCAAGCCCCTCCCTCAGAACAACAGTAAAAGCACTACAAATCATCACTTCCACCGATACCTTTTGTGACATCACTGTTTCTATCGTCTGAACTGCCAACAGAATCATCCATATTTTGCACTTCATGACTAACAAATGTCTGCTCACTGGGTATGGTGATATCCATCCAGCCCAGATCCTCGCTCTCCATGGATCCCACATCCCCCACCCAATCTCCGATGTTCGCATCCACAGCTTCTAAGCATATAGGATCAAGTGTTCCCTCTTGGACTCCTCGCTTTAACCGCTTCTGTTTTCCTGCTTGTGGAGAGGTAAAAGCAAGTGATGAGCCATAGATTTCTCCAAGCAAAATATCCAAAGATAGGAATTCAATAAATCAAAATCAGAGGATCTGATGAATGTAGAAAATTTCCAACTACAAGAGTCAGAACCAGACAACAACTTTAATAAATAAATGTGAAAGATTAAGGGAAACAAAAGACCTCATTTTTTAGAACTGTTGAATGTTTATGCACTTCAGAGACACAATGTACCAAGTGTACGTTCTTAAAATGTCAATCAATTCAGATATAAAATGAACTGCATGTACATTCTTAATATGTTAATTAAATACTACGTTAAAGGAAGTTCATTTCCTTGTGTAATGGGTAAGATGGACAAATATAACATATTATCAAAAATTTTGTTAAGACAGCTGCTGACATAAATGAAAAATTCTAGCAAGTAAATGCAAATTCATATTACTGACAAGTTACTAAACATGACTTGCATTATTTTCAATGTGAAATGGTTAAATATGAAGTCAATATTTTAGTTGAATATACTTGTGAGTGCTGATACAAAAATACCTCTGCTGAAGGTGCAGGTTATTGTGCACAAATATGAGATCATTCAATATCTGGTGCTCCAACCAATTCCCTTTCTTTGAATGGATCCAGTTCCTTCCACACCTAGTGACACTACAGGTTTGCCTTAATATCCTGACAGCTAACCGTTTCAATTCTGGGTAATCAGCTGCATAAAGTGACCACCAAGTAGCTGCAAAGAAAAACTAAACCAATTAATCAACAAAATTTCATTAGGCACAACAACACCTATTTACAATGAAATGGGGACGCTAACGTGGGGCCAACAATTCACGACCACATAAAGCTACAGGTCGACCAAAATCTCCCACTGCTTCTTTGTAAAAGTTTATTTGGCTTCTAATCGTTACTTTGGCAGACACATTAGGCTCTAAAATTTCAACGCAATCAAGCAAACCTTTTTGGGTGACTTTGTTAGAGGAGAAACTAGGACTATAAAACACAGATGGGTTGAGCAAATAAGCAGCTGCATGAAGAGGGCTGTGAAAATCCTCCTGCCACTGATCAATAACATTCAAATATGGCATGAAGTCAGGTTCCTTATTGTCAAATGCTGCAACGATGCTTTTCTTTGCTTTTTCCAGAGCGTCATATACCTATCCAACATATGGTCCCTCTTTACACCCTACCATGATTTCTGCCACCTGAAGCCCTGCCCTTTGCTTAGAGAAACTTGACTGAATGCAGGCTGCACCAGTGAATATCTGATGAAGATGGTCCTTCAAAGATACAATATTTCCCAGTGTAAGGAAGATGGAGGCAAGCCTTGTAACTGCAAGCTGGAGAATGTCTCTTCCACCGGTTTTCTTTCTCATCAAATTGAGAACCTTACCATTGTTATAAACAAACTGAGTAATTCTCTTAGCCTTCGCTAGAACCTCACTCACTTCATCTATTCTACTAATTTCCTCTCACATCGTGCCAATACATTGCACTCCACAGGTGCCGCAGAAAAGGTTCTGTGTTTGTCCATTAAGAGCTTTCCTGCAGCTCTGTAATTAGGTGATATATCTGTCGCAAAGTTTACAATGTTCTCGGCCCCAACTTCTTGAACTACACAATCAAACAAATTCAAAAGCACTTCAGCAGATTTCGTGGTGCCTGAAGCATCAACAGATTTTAGGAACATGATTCCTTTAGGGCAATAAACAAAAAGTTTATAACCGTACGTGCAGTTCTGTCTGTCCACCTATCAACTAGGACTGAGCATCCAGTCACCCCCCAGGTTTTTTTCAGTTCATCACAGTATGCCCCTGCATCCTGAACAACTCTGTTTAATAACTTATTCCTCAAGGAGTGGTAAGAAGGCATTCTATAACCAGGACACACTGCAGCAATAGCATCAGCCATCTGTTGAAAAAAATAAGAATTTGCAGCAGTGAATTGCAAGCCAGCATCATACATAAATCTCGCAACAGCCATATCAGCTTCAGAGATACTCTATTGTGAAGCAAAACTCTGGCGCAGAGGCTGACCAGCTGGAAAATTTTGCTTCCTACGTCTCTTCATTCGATTGGAAGTTCCTTCAGTAATCTCTTTACCCCTTCTCCTTATATAGTGCATTGGACTGATGTAGGCTTCCGAATTCTTTCTGCATCAACCTCATTCTCTCCTTCCACGCCCTCAAAGTAAGGCACAAAGGAGTTCTTCTTACTTTTAAGACCTTTCTGCTTTTTCAGCTTTTCCAAAACTTTAAAACCTAAATGTTGTTGAATTTGCACTTTAACATCGTCAGGCACTTCCTCGCATGGAGCTACATTTCCCCTTTCACCAGCTAAATGTTGATTTAGAGTAGAAATTCCACCCCCACGAAAAATTTTATGACAGTTTTTGCACTTAATCTTTTGCCGGCCCCCATTAACCATGGTTCCATGTGCCCAGCCTGGATCTGTTGCCCAAGGAGGTGCCAAACCCTAGTAAAAGGCACATGGCTAGAGGTCAAAAGACAAAGGAAAAATATACGATGACTGTCATTGGCATAAAACATTCTTTTTCAAACTTCAAGCATGTATACAGAAAAGTATACAGGAAAGCAAATGTGATAATAATATAAATTACTCACTTGGTTATCCTTTTGTTGCATAGTTGGAAATGTATCAAAATGCTCTCAACTCTATACCATAATCCATTAAAAATCTACATGAAGCTTGAGAGGATAACAGAATAATGAATATCAAACAGAAGAATGCCAAAATAAAAAAATTAAAAAAAAACTTAGGAAAACCCAATAAATTCCTGAAATATAAGGAGAATGAGATTCAAGTTGTATAATAATGCCAATCATACCATATCCCTTAAGGAAATTTAAAATAAAAGCTCATCAACTTAGAAAAAAGAATGAAGTAATTGAATAACCAAATTCCCTACAAATAATGAACCACAATCATAGCATCATAGCACACCAACATTTTACGACCACAAAGATATAGCTTAATGTAGTCAATAACTTTTTTTCAATATATTTCATAAAGATATAAACATTTCTCAAGGTAGTTACTACTTACTAATATGAAAGTGAATCCCACTTATGGAACATTGATATATAGGATAACTTTATTTTGTAAGGAAAACTTTTCAGAATGCCAAATAATTCCTTCACTTGTCAATATTAAGCTTCTAACCTGCTGAGTAGCATATCATTGACAAATTAGAGAACAACATTATCTAATCAAAACTATACTCAATACTCTTATGGCCATCCAATCAAGCTCACTACTTTTACCATCTTCACATAGAGCTACAAAAGGGCGCACTTACCTTTCGACTCTCAGTTGTTGTGGAATGGAATTGGTAGCTGCTAGTACAAATGGATTATAAGTGTTATATGCCATCAGCTGAGTACCAACATAATCTTTGATTGCATTATATTTGTTGGCTGCATTGTATCATGCTGTGCTGAGTACTATTCCATCATATTTAGTGCAGTATCATATAAGAGTGAACTAATTAATTGTACTGATATGGTCATAGTAGTGAAATTTCAACTTCAGAAGAAGCACAAAGTAAAGCAAAGCAAAGCAATACAACGACAAAATGAAGCTTAGATGAACATTAGCTATTTCACAGCTACACTTGAAACCAAATTGACTACGTTTGCTTCTGGGAGTGCTTTCATAATGCAAAGTGATTTTGAAGGGCGCAGGCACACAAACAAAAGCGCTTTTCCGGAAAAAGCACTTTTGGAAGCTAAATTGAGCAACAAAATATAAACGAAACTTAAACCCAAAAAGCAAAGATTAAATCCTTCGGATCGCCAAGTTATAAACGAACGGAAGAGAGGACTTACGTGGAAGAGAATTCCCAGAAGGCGAAATTCAGACGCCGAAATATCGGAATCTTGACTCCGAAATATTGGATCTGAATTAGTAAAGAGTACCAATTTACAAGGCCGAAGAGATCCGATTCTTGACGCAAGAAATCCCGGTTACTTTTTTAGGCAAAGTTGAGCGATATTTGAAGGATTTAAGGGCTTTGAATTATATCGTTTCGGACTTTAAAACAGCCGGAGAGTCGGGGTTAATTAGGATTAGCATAAACAAGATTGAACGTATTATTTTTCTTAACTCGTATCGTTTCGTTACGCACCGTTCTGGAATCCTTTTTTTTTTTTAATTTCTGTTTTCCTCTCTTTTATTTATTTAATTATTTTTTATTACTATAATCAAGTGATCAACCATACGTCATTACATTCCTCATTTTGGTTATTTATTTATTCATTCTCAAAAGTTATAACTGTAGAAAAAAAAATACAATTATAAAATAAAAATTAATAATATATTATAAATATAATCTTTAAATAATAATTTTGATGAATTTAGTAAAGATGTGATAGAATTTTTATTTTGCAAGTGTAAAATTAGATCAATATAGATTTCAAGGTATAGTAATTAGTGTTTATCAACATTTTAATAGTACATCTATCCAACTTCAATCTAAAATAAGATTTACAAATAATTAACTGCTTATTCTCCTCAAGAAATAATCCAAAACTAAGAGGTAGTTTGAGATTGCAGTGGTTGATTAAATAAGCTACTGATTAAAAAAGAAATTTAGTGTTTAATAAACTATATTGTTGTAATTATTGTGAGTTTGAAAAATAAAGTACATATATTTTTATAAATTTTATTACGAAAGTGTTGTTTTATTATATAATGATCAAAATATACATAAATTTAAATTACTTTTTATTTTTTTAGATTATGTTTAATAAATTATTTAGACATACCTATTTTTCTTTTTAGAACACGTAAAACTACATAAAATGGAAAAAAATTCAATTAAATAAAATGTAATGAACTTGATAGCATGTTACCTAAAATATGATAAATATTTATACTAATACATAATTTAAATAAAATAAAATAAAAAGTTGCATACATTATGTTCAAATTAAACTTGTTGTGATAATATTCCTCAAATTTTTCATTTCTTATGGTCCAAAGCCATTAATATCATGACACTCTTCTTAAGTGTAATTATCTCTTTTTATTCCTTCATCAAAGATTGAATTAAGATCATTTCCAATTTTGTCAAAACCAAGATCACGTTGTTCATGCCTCCTTATATAATTGTGCAATGTTGAAATGACGTAATTGTTACTAAGGTAATTTGATTGTGACGGCAATATAATATTTAATGGTTTATGCATTAAGATTTATGAAAAAAAAGATATAATTGTCTTTTTATTAAAATTTATGAAAAATATCGAATGGTTTTAATTAAAATATTAATGTTATAATTCTCAAAATGTTTGATAGGCTTGTTTAATAAGTTCTTTAAAAAAAGAATCCCTTGGATAAAGAAAACGAATAAACGAATTGAATTTGAATAGAATCATAAATAAATTGGGTCAAAACTCAACTAATTTATATTTTATTTGTTTATTAAATGAATTAAAAATCTTAGGATTTGGATTCGATTCATTTATTAATTCTAGTTATTCTTTTAATATAATTAGTAAACGAATCGAATCAATCAAATCTAAATTCATTTACTATTCATTTCTCCTATAACGAATCCATTATGAATTGAATTGAGAATGAATTCATTTACAAAAAAAAATTGATAAACAAAAATTAAGCAAAATAAAACATAAAAAGATTACAAATTTATCATCTTACAAAATACAAACTTATTATCATTTATAATTACTATATTAGTCTTCAAGCTTTAAAATTTTTTCATACATATTTAAAGATAAATAAGTAATTTAATTAAACTAATAATAGAAGAATGGATCCTATTTGATTCGTTTATGACCCATTATTGAATCAATCTAAAACGAATCAACATCCTCAAACCTAAATTCGATTTGTTTAATTGGCAAATCGAATCAAATTCACTCATTTATTAAATGAATTTTTTTCAAACTCAAACCAATTTAATTCACATTAAATCAAATCGAATAAACGAATCCTGACCAAAATTGCCATACATCAGAAATGACATGAAGGACCAAAGTGATGATGTTTATCATGCAGATAGTAAATCTCTACTGCCATAATCTATTTATTTATAATCTTATTATACATGTTTGTAAATCTTGTGTGAAGATTATAATGGGACCTCAAGGGCATCTTGTAGTGGTGAGCTTCACTTGTTAATGTATGTTTGTAAATATTGTGTGANGACTGTAACATATGCAAGAAATTTATTTAATTGAGTGTAATGTTATTTTCAATTTCATCGAAATTTTTTTTTAAAGTTATTAGAATTATTACAAATCATTGCCGAATTGGACGCGATTATTAAATTGATTGCGCCGAATAATTTAAATTTGTCGTGACACAAAATCAAAACATTTCAAACGCGATTCAATAGTTGCGTGTAATCAATTTTATTTTGGACTCAGTCCTAGTATTAGCTTAATTTGTATTAAACTTAAAAAAAAAAGGTTTCTATAAAAGGAAAGAATGAGAAAGAGAAACATTTCGTTTTCTTTCCAATATAAAAAGGAATAGGAGAGAGATAGAGAGAGAGAGCTACAGACTTAGATCTGCAACTCGAACCCACGGCCACTCGGTCGAATCTCGAGTTTTCGATCACCCCACTGGCCGATCTTGGTACCAATCTAAAGCTTGTGAGTCACCAATTGTATCCCTGCCATCCTCGTTATCGGAAATTGGCCAGAACGCCGGCAATCGAGCTTGAAAAGCCATGGCCAAACTCGTTTCTCCCCGTCGTTGTTTACGTCGGAATTAGGCCAAACCACCACTTGGATCTTGTTCCTCAACTCCCCATCATCATTTTCCGACCAATCTTGTCACCTGAAACGGCTGGATTGCTGCCGATCGACAGCTGGAAAGTTCACAATTTTAGGGAGTTTGATCCGCCGTCACCGCTACGCGTGGGAGGTCACCGCCGGCACCATTGGACTCACCGAGGTTAGAACTACTGCACTGAGCTTCCCGTCGGCTGATGGCCCGAGCTCCTGGCCACCGTTGGCCGATTGGGGGCAATTTGGTAATTTCATAAACTTTAAGGATAGTTTTGTAATTTAAAAATTAGTGGATATTTTAGTAATTTCAAATCAGGGTAGTTAGGTAATTCGAGATTTCAAGGGTAATTCAATAATTTACGTCGTTAGAGGTATTTTGGTAATTTTACATTTTTGGGGGTAATTTCATAAATTCAGAACTTGTGGATATTTTTGTAATTGAAATTGAGGGTAGTTTGATAATATGTGATTAAGGATAATTTGGTAAATTTTGATGTCAATGGCATTTTGGTAATTTTATGAATTTGAGAATATTTTATTACGGATAAATGTCATTTTGAGTTTATTAGATATGATTCACATTATGGATAGTAATTATATTATTTCCTTAAATTAGGAGGATCCTCAAACTAGAATCAACCCGTGGAGATTGTTGATACCGGCGCTTCGGACATTGTCAATTTGGAATATACAAAATCTATTTTCATTGTAGTTTTATTATGATTTTAAAATATGATAAAACATGTTTATGAGATTGGTTTTAAAGGCTTTGATTTAATGATTTTATAGAAATGGATTTTATCTATGTTTTGGTATTTGTTCTAAAATCAGTTTGATTAATGATTTTGGTTCTGGATTTTGAATATGCATTTATCTTATTTTAAAGAAAGGAAAAGCATATTTAAGGCATGTTAAATAGAAAAGAAAATGAGATTTTGGATAAGACTATATGTTTACTTATATATGTACAAAGGTACATGAATATGAGTATAATGATTATTTTTAAAAATTATTATACAATACCCTTCCCTTCCGGATACAATGATACAAATGAGATGAGGTGAGAGATGGATGCAGTATGATGAATAAAGAAATATTGATATTGAGACACATATGATACAAATGAGATACAAGCTTTTGGGGCTTGTTTGAGCACAAACGAAGGCTTTGGGTTGTACTCGGGCGACTTTGTCTTTTTGACGGATTATCCATGCACAGATATGATGAGATATGAGATGATATATTTCGATCTATCCATGTAGCTTTAGGGTGTGGCGGTACTCAAACAGTACGTCATTACCTATCCGTTGAGGTCCGTATATGATGAGATATGAGATGACATTCCTAATCTATCCTTGTAGCTCCGAGGCGTGATTGATTTAGATAGTATGTCATTGCCCATCTGTTGAGGTTCGGATATGATGACATATGAGATAGTACTTCCCCATCTATTCGTGTAGCTTGGAGGAGTGATAGTACGTCATTGCCCATTCGTCAAGGTCCGGATATGATGAGATTATTTCCCTTGGGTACTTGTTTGTGATAGTTTTCAGTATTCAGTATTGATATTATAATTATCATGAATTTCATCGATTTATGCAGTATATTTGCAATATTTTTATTTGAATACATTATTTGAATTTAATAAGTTATTTAAGTTCTTGTAATATTTTGATGAAATTGTGTTTTGATATGATTAATTATTTTATAATAAAGTTATATTAAAAAACTACTATCCACTAACTAAGCTCACTGAGTTTTATACTCATCCCATTTTCTTATATTTTCCCTCCCAACAGGAGAATCACAGGTAAAACAATCAACCCAATAATGATAATTATTTTGGAGTTATGGCCACGTGATAGATTTAAAAGTCATAGATGTTTATTGAGATATATCGAATTATATAATTTATTATATTTTGAGGATTGTGGATGACATTTGTATTTCTCAATGTTGGATATTGAATAATTTGGTATTTGATATGATTAATTATGTTTTGATATGATTAATTATTTTAGAGTGAGTTATATTAAAAACTACTATCCACTAACTAAGCTCACCGAGTTTTATACTCATCCCATTTTCTTATATTTTCCTCCCAACAGAGAATCACAAGTAAAACAATCGACCCAATAACGACAATTATTTTGGGTTACGGCCACGCTGATAGATTTAAAAGTCATGATATTTTATTGAGATATATCAAATTGTATAATTTATTATATTTTGTGGATTGTGGATGACATTTGTATTTCCTCTAATGTCGGATATCAATAATTTGGTATTTGTTGAGGAGATTGGTTGCTCGGAGATAGTTGTATTTGAAATGCTTGTGAGTGCTTGACTTATAATTTTTCTGATTTGGTATGTAATAATTTTAGGGGGAGACTGGGCCCGGTTTTCGACCAGTAATACTCATTAATTAGATTGTTTTCAATCTATTTATTAAAATCAAATTTGATTCGCCGGGAGTTGAGGCGGGTCATGTCAAAGACTCATGAGAATGTCAAGGTTACCCCAAAGTGGTTGTTTGTTTCTTTTAGAGATTTTATTATCTGCTTAGAAATTAAAAGCATATGGCTTACCTCTCACGATTGGATAATTTTTGTTCGATTATATGTTATAATACATGGTGTATTAGTTTCTCTTCCTTTGATTATCACTCATGAATGTTTTATATGGATAATATTTTTTTTGTTATGCCATGGTTACGATTCACCTTGCTAAGTCTCAACATGATTGGAGGCGCTGATGCAACCTTGTCTTCTCTAACATATCTTACATGGATAAATTATGTGGATGATTTATCTTTGTATCATATATGTTTGTAATGAATGATTTTACCACTCATTTATTATTTTATTATTTATTATAGTTATCTCTACTCATGCATGTTTTACTTTTAGGCGATGCTCTAGATACCTTAGCTATTGTGTTTTTATTTGACTTATAATTCTTTGCTAAAGGCTGTGAACATGAACAAGTCACCAACATGAGGCCATATTAGATTGCCCACCTTGATTCAAAACTCCTCTCCTGAAATTTATATATATCGCTTGGAGTTATTACCATGCTTTATAACTTTATTCATCATTATATGACGAGAGGGTTAGGAA
>JASUUG010001059.1:0-37619 GCA_030449905.1 Luvunga scandens | reverse complement strand
GTACAAAAGTTTAAGTTTCACTAATCTTCTATTAGTTTGAGTTATTAAAGTTTGATTATCAGTTTGTTTGCATTGTGATGACTATCGAGGAACATGTCTGTTTAATTTTAAAAAGAATGTGTTTTATTTCAAGAAAGGAGGCATTTTAGTTATTGTTGCACGGATGATTGCATAAAATATTTATGCACTCATTTTACTTTTAGATTTTTAAATTGTTGAAACTTAGTCATTTAACGCTCGTATATTTTGGCATCTTCACTTAACCTTTTCTAATTTTTCTTTTCTTATAAGAGCTATATTTATTATGATTGAGCATGAAGCTTTTCTTTATTTACATGCTTGGCAAGAATCTACCCAATGCAGTCCTTTATAATTGTGATTTTTCCAAGTTTTGCAATTTTTCTTGGATATGATCCTTATTTATAATTTTATTTCAAGTATATCTTAGTTATTATTGGTATACAAGGATTCTATGACCTTGTGCACGGATCTAATTTGATTAATATGTTGCATGCTGCTCATGAAGAAGAGAAGGATGACAACCCATGGCCAAAGACCGAGGTTATACGATATCAATCAATACACACAAGGATTCGGCACTCGTGCCAATTTCACTAATTTAGGCAACAATCTTGTTGCATCTCACAATGGCAATGTCAATTCAATTGAAGAAGATCCTAGTGAAGTTGATCCATATGAGCATTCTCAAAAGTCTCAAAATTATCAAAACAATAATCACTCAATATTTAGATATGTTTTACCTTGTGCTTATAGTGAAAGGTTGTATACTCACCCTCCAAGTGTTGGTCTCGATTCTTTGCTTAAAAGAAAATTTCAATCCAAACATAGTGTTGCTATCTCTAAGTTTATTCCTTTGGAGATTTAACCATCCATTAGTGCTGCTGGTTTGGAAAACACTATTATAAACATCTCTTCATATGTGTTAAGTTTAATTCAGAATTTTATGTCAATTTGAATGAGAATATTATGGATAAGACTAAACTTGGTTTTCTGCATAAAATTTATGTGAGAGGACGTATCTTGGTGTTTTCCCCTTCTTTAATTAATCATTAGTTCAAGTATAAGGATTTTGATGATTCCAATATATGGGAATACATGAGTACCTTAAATACGTCTACTATTACTACATAGCTTGTAGGCAAGTTTTCTACTTAGCCTGAAAAACTTTTGGTTTTAAAGCTTGGTCCTAAATATCAAGCTTTACAAATGAATGGAGCACACAATGTTATCCAATTGAACATTATGTTATCGTGGACCCTTTATTTGCTAAACTTTTGTTTCTAATTAGAGGCAGAATACTGTTGGACTTTGGCATGTTGGCTTTTGATTTGATTATAAAGAATATCGATGTCTTTTAGGAGAGACATGCATTACCTTTTCCTTCTTTAATTCATCAAGTGTTGACATCTCAAGATTATAATTTACTTGAAACAGATGAGGTCTTTACTTTTTTCCCACTTTTATTGAACCAACCTTTCTTATGTTGAAGTCCCTTGATGTTGTTGGTGATCAAGATGAGGATACCTGGGCTAAAAACACTATCCTAGAACTGGCCATTATCTACACTCTACAATGCTTGGATGATCAAAGGGAGATGATTTTGGATTTATGGGATAGGGTCGAACACATTGAACACACTCTTGATTATATTAGGGGTGGTTATTACCCTTGATTTCTTTGCTTTTATACCCCCTACTTATTTCATTTGGTTTTCATCTAGCTTAGGTTGTTATTTATGTTATCTACCTTTCTTTGTCACCTTTTGCCAAAAGGGGGAGAGAAGAACTATTTGCTTTTGCATTTAATTTTATTACAAAGGGGAGTTTATTTATATGTTCATTGAGTTTATTTATTCCTTCCCTAAGGGGGAGCTTATTTGATTTACATATGATCTTTATTTAGGGGTGGGACTTTCAATTTTCGATTCAATTTTTCGTATTTTTGATTCAATTTACAACCCGTTCGAGTTTAAGAATTCAACCCAAATGGGTTAGAAAATTATTTCGGTTTGATGAGGTTTGATTTTAAATTTGGCTTGGGTTCGTAATTTGGTTCGTTTTTGGGTTGTTGTTTAGGCTAATAATTCAGTTTAGGTTACAAATTTGAGTCGGGTTAATAATAATTCAAATTAGGTAAAATGTAAAACAAACTAAACAGCAAAATAAGCAAATATTAAGAAAATATTTAACAAATAATGAAATATTCAAGTTATCAAAACACCCAATTCAAAATATTCCACTACAAATTACAACAATAAGAAAATAACTATAAAGAAAGTAAACTTCCAATTCAAGTGATGAAGATAATCAGCGAAATAAGAACCATAAAATTATTGAATTAAAAGTAAAACCATCTCGTTCCTCCATCAACAAACAGAAAATGATGAAGCAAATTAGTCCGTTCTGCAAAAAGAAAGGCAAATCAGTCCGTTAGGCAACAATTAGCCTCCACCAATCTAAATTACACGCTACACACACATATATAAAATTCATTTTTCACCCAATCATATTTTCTAAAACACCATAACACCATCAAATCATATAATTTATTTCTTTTCAACCAACCATAACACCACCAAAAATACATAGACATGCATGCATGCATGCATACATACATACATACATACATACATACATACATACATACATACATACATACATACATACATACATACATACATACATACATACATATATATATATATAGTGTTACTTTCTAAAACACCATAACACTATCAAATCATATAATTTATTCTTTTTCAACTAACTATTACTTAGTCAGTTCCTTACTTTTGGGGCGGCCTCGTGTACATAAGATTGTAATCCAAAACCACGTAAAAATTCTTCGTGATATTTTTCTACAATTTACTATTTTTTTAGCGTATATGATAGATTTAGAATGAATGATTAGTATCATATAAATAGAGACTATTAACAATATTGCATGAATAATAGTTGGGAACAATGATTTTAGGATTAGTCAAATAGGAAAATTAATTTATTTGTCATTTTAATTTGCCTATGCTTGTTAAAATAGATCTAAATTCTTAACAGATCTATAAAAATCATAACGAGCTTGCTTACGCCCTATAATCATCAAAATAACATTCACATCAATATCATTATCAATTCCTAACTAAGCAGTGTTCCCCGATAACTGACCTTCAAAGATGTAAATATCAACCGACTAAACTATTAAAATTCTATTCACCCACATATTTTGAAATTAAATCGTTAATATGTAACTCTAGAAATTTGAAGACCTTGCAAGCTGTTCCAAGCGCCAGGATTTATATGACAATACCTCGTAATTAAAGCGTCATAAATTTATTCAAAAACCATATTTCAAGATTAATAAATCTGACTTTCAGTATTTAATACTATGTGGCAACAATTTGAAATTTCATTACTATTTACATATAACTCTAAAATCATGCCATTTTAAATTATGACGAAACATAATAGACATTCGAGGAGATAAAAATATGAGGCTTATTTCATCACAAAAAAAAGGCTTAAAAAATTGTCATTTAAGGTTATAAAAATTTAGACTTGTGGTCAGCTAACTTTAATTGTAAAAATTACAAAAAATAATGAAACAAGTTTTATATAACATTCGAGACATATGAGTAAGCATCGATAAAAATTTCATGACTAGTTCGGTTTCAATCATCATAAAATTATATTGGACTTTAACACTTTAATTTTAAAAAACTATTTCAAGGATCACATAAGGCCAATTTCAAAATGCTTAACATTTATTATACAAATCCAAAAATAATAAAATTGAATATATACACAGCAGACATGTAAAAGAATCCTAATAAAATTTCACTTGATTTTGAATACAAAAAATGTGCATAAAATGTATCATATTTCAGATCCATCAATTCTGGAAATGATTTCAAAAATTTTAGTAGCCCCTATTTAATGACTTTTCATAATCAATATACTTTATATTAAATCTAGAAATTAAGTACTATATATTTGCATGTATTTAAATGTGTGATAAAGTGCAATAATGTTTAAAAGACTTTTTGTTACTAAGAAAAGACAATGAAATTGGAATTTCTGTAAAAGAACACAATTTTAAGCAGTAGTGTTCAAACTCAGAAAATTCTTAACAAATTAAATCCTTGGAGTTTTTTTAACACAACACAATTAGGCTTGAGAAGTATAGTTTGATGAGATACAAAATATTTCACACAAATCTTTGGAAATTTAAAATGCATTAGATAAATAAACCACGTTGTCCTTACAGTATTACAGCATCACCAAGGGACATAATTTTATCATATTCATGACATAAACAATCATGATCAACCATATGATCAACAAAATGAAGTCCTAAAAATCAAAAGTCATATATAGAAGGAATTACCTTACAGAGTTGGATTTTCTTCTTAGAAAAGCAAAGTAAAATGTACCTTTAAAAAATAACATGGAAGTAAAAACAAAAAAAACTCTTCTTTTGTTAAATAATGGAAAACCAAGAGTTTCTCTTTCTTTTCTTTGAAAGTACAACATGTGAATATATTTTTCTCTCTTACCGCTGGAGAATATTAAAATAAAACAAAGATTATCTAGATATTCTTAGAAAAAAAAATAAAAACATTATCTCTTTCTTTTCTTTAAAAGCACACATTTTATCAAGAACAATTAATGGCTTAATTAATAATATAACCATAACCAATTGTACATGCTATAGCAGAACATTACAAATGTTACACTTGTAGTTAACAATTTTCTAATGCTCTGATACCACTCGGGGGCAGCGGTACATGGCATTGTTTCATCAAAGCAATGATGAACTAAATCATCCTTTAGACCAATAGCCCGCATGCTCAGGTTTCCAGCCGATATACCTCAACCCAACCTAAAACAAGATAGGAAGACCTAGACACATATCATTTGGGAAAAAACGAATCCTAAGGCTACAGAAGGACAAACACAATGTTTTTGGTTACTATTCGGTGGTTGATTAGGATGAGGAAGAGAGACAAGAACTTTTCATTGTACAGGATCCTCACTCGAGGCAAGTTTGAAGATTTTCGATTATAGATGAGATGGCCCAAGCTACAGGATAAGGATCCCAAGATGTTTTTAAATTATTTAGAAAGAAAGAAGGGAAATTAGAACTTAGGTGAGATTTTGAAAATCAAAAGGATTCGTTGATTTCCAACTTACGGTATTTCTGAGAATGAGGATCTCTTATATAGCAAAGAAGATCCTTAGTATAAGAGCAGGATCCTTATCATGATTTACCGCGCTCTGACCATGGTGTAAATTCTGGCGTAAGATAACGAAGCGACAAGCATTACTTTAATAAGCGCGCTTTAATAAAGTAAAAGCACCTTAGAATGGACACGCAATACATAAAGCAAAATTAAACACCTTTGTAATAAAACACACTTTTGTGGTCACGGGCCTTTGTCTTTATTAAAGCCAAGATTAGGGATGACGGTGGATGATTAATCATGCATTATCCCTCTTGTTGTGTCACCGATTCACGTGGAAGCGGACTCATTTTCCATTCGAATGAACGATCGATTATCATGGATATCTTGAATTTGGCCAGTTTTCATTTTTTCCTTGAACACTACTAGGGAAGTTACGGAAGAAGGGGTTATTTTCTCGAGGTAAGTTTGGTGGAGGTAAGGTTGGTGTGGGAATCATGCGAGGAATGCGATCCATGGGTGACATGAACTCTTCCCAGGGATCTTAGGAGTCTTGGAGCAATCATTGTGTAGTCGGGCGTTCTTAACATCAAGATTCTTAGGGTGTAGAGAGTGCATGGTAGGTGTTTAGGAGCTTGTGATGAGGAAGGTATTCTAGGTGTGTCTTTGGACTATGGAGGTATGGTGAATTTCTAGTGAAGGAGATTGAATATTGTTTAGCTCAAACTGTGGTAGGCTTTGAGGATGGATGTGAAGGGATCATGGTGAATGGGAAAGGGGAGTGTGGAAAAGTTTTCCATTGAAACTTGATCTGTGTCGATGTCTTTTTATAGCTTAGAGATATTTGGAAGTATGGTGTGAACAATGAACAACAAGTGAACATCTCTAACTTCTTTTTCGAGGCGGTTTATTAAATTTGATGGAAGTGCGATATTTGTGAAAGTTGTTTACGCCCGCCAAGTGGCAGGAGGACTATACCAGCTTCTAAAAATGGATAGAAAGGTGGAAGCATTTTAGGGTAGTAATATGTAAGTGTTGGTAGAAGCAGGTGAACAACCATTATAGCATAAGGGGTATGGAAGACACCACGTGTACCGAGCTCGTCTTGAGATATATCTGGTGAAGTCAAAGTAATACACTTTTAAGAATAGATATTGGGATAGAAGCTTGGAAAGTTGGAGGTTGTGCCCTGGTATATTTTAAATAAAATCTTAGGAACAAAAATTTCCTAGCAAAATCTTGGATTTGAATGACTGAATGTTAAACCAAGAGGGAAACATTTTAAGGCGAGGAAAGAGCGGGGATCTTTTGTAGGAGGAGGATGATGATGATGAAGCCATAGCGATTATAGGAATTGTGAATGGTGGTGATCAAAGCGGGAGAATTTATAGAAGATCGGTGAGAAAATCGGGAATGAGATTTTTATCGCCTTTTATGTCTTTGACAATGAAATCATATTTAACAAACCTTGTTTTAAGATTAAGCAATTGTTTGTCAGGAGCAACTTGTTCTTAAAGTAAAAAATCTTTGCAGGACAAAGGTTATCCCGTTAACAAGAAAGTTGTGGCTAAGAAGATGAAACTGAAACTTTTTTATTCAGTATTTTTCTGCCAGTATCTCTTTGTAGATGATGTGGTAGTTCTTCTCTGTTAGGTAAATTGTTGCTAGCATGAGCACAATAAGATTCTTTTTACGACTTTTTCAAGTAGGATAGGCATTGCCCAGGTGTTTGTCGTCTTGGCATGCATGCTGGAGAATTCTTTGTCCGAGTAAGCAGCAATTCTTAATGGAGTGGAGCGTGAAATGAGCTCGAGTGCTTTGATAAACTTATATACATTCGGACCCATGGCCAGGCGTTCTTTTCAAGCGGTTTGAATGAGTGGCTAGTGTGAATTCTGCGACTTTTTGAAATAAATTCTCTCAAATAATTAAGCAATCGAGAATTGTTAGATCACTTTTGTGAGATCTTTATCTAGAAACTTTATCAACTCTTTTTGTAATGTGCGGTCCAGGATGATAATATCCGTCTTTTGTCTGCATGCGAAAGTTGATTGATGTTTGACCCAATCTTTGCTTTCTTTTCTAATAGCATTATCACATGTGCTTTCCGCGATATTTAAAAATCACGGAGTAATTTCGATGAGCAATAAATGTCATAGAAAAGAGCAAAATATCATCAGTATAAATTAATCCATGATGGAGAATTGGTGAGAATATTTTTATCATCGCGCTTTTGGAAAAGGGATGGAGGCAACTTTGAGGCCAAGGTAGAGCGATCCCATTAATAGTGGGCATTATGAGATCTGAGAAGGTCGTTTTGGGGCTGATATGAGGGATGGATTCCTAGTTGTTTTAAAACTTCTTTGGTCAGACAACTTCCGTACTTTGGCATTATGAAGATTAATGAACATGGGTTGAATTTTGAAGCGAAGGAATTTGTCATCTTCGAAAGCATTAAGAGGTGATAATCAATTCTGTCTATTTTTGCCAAGACGATCGGACATTTTTCAATATAGAATGCTTGACAAGCCCAATTCAGGATGATGTGGGCTCAGCGAGACCTTATTTGAGGGAGTTGGCCCGACATTGCATTGGTAACTACAGATCGGATGGTGTCATTCAGGGGATGAGTAGCTTTTGTGGGGTTAATATCTTCATTTAATTTGTGCGAAAGATGAACAAGAGCGAGAATTTTCTAAAGAAGGAGATGAATGATGAAACCGAGGAATGGTTTTCGACAAAATTGGAAATCTTTTGACACGGACTCGTAATGCGAAGGGACTTGATAAGAGAATCTGACTTAAGGACATTTAGTGTATGGAAGGAACATCATTTTGAAATGGATTCTGTAGTTATGATCACCGGAGTCTTTTTGCGAAGAAGATCAAAACCTATGAGAAAATCCACTTGTCATGAAGATTGGATCACATGTTTTTTGCCATATGACACGATTTGGAAAGAAGCTGGATTCACTGTAGGTTTTTTTATGATGAGGGAGGTTTTAAAGATTTCACCATTTCTTTCTTTGAAAAATTCATTGTGTTTTTCCCAACAAGAGAAAGGTAGGATCTTGGGATTGATCATGCTTTTCTACGCCCGTGTCAATAAAAGTAATTACCGAATGGGCTTAACTTGGATGAAAGAAGGAAATTTTTTACGAAAGGGATGGTTGGAGATGGAGCCGATGGATGAATGGTAAAACTATAGATGCGTTATCATAATCTAATTTCGACTCATCCAGGAATCGGTTATGATAAATGCAAAAGAAGTCGTACATCTTCGATTGTTCGGAAAAATTAGACTTTAATGTCATCTTCTTCCTGAAAGCATGGATAAATCCAGGATGATACGCGAGAACCTTTAACTTTGGTAGGTTTATTGGGGCAATTTCTAGCAAAATGACCTCGTCTTTTTGCCAAATGTAACAACGAGGCTTTTCTTGTGAGAGAAAAGGAAAATTTGAAGGATCTTTTTTTGAAAAGAACCTAAACGCGTTTTTCTCTTTTTGGGATTTGTGAGGATGTGGATGCTTTTGAAAGTATTTTTCTTTTTGGTAGGCAAACACATTTTTCTCATCCTTTGTATTAAATCTCGAGAAAGGTGGTTTTATAAAGCGATGGTGAAGGGAAGTTTGTTTTCCGGAGATCTCAAAAATTGTTTACATTCTCACGGTTTATTTGCCTGACAATAAACCGAAGCTAGAATATTTTCCCTAATTAGATGTTTGCCAACTTCCGGGTTGTTTCTTGTAAGTCTTTGAATTTTAAGTTGTAATTCCTTAAACAAGGAAGAATAAAGACATGTTTGAGGGTAGGATTATTGAAGCTATTAAGTTTGTAAACATCAATACTAATTCTTTTGTAATGAAATCTGAATATTTTGTCTTGGAGAAAAACAAAGATTCATCCAGTGGTATTTCTTTTCTAAGCGAGTCGACTCACTAGCTGTTGGTTCACCAATAAACTATTCATAAATAGGAAGAGCTACGATGGTAAAGCCTTGATGAATAATATCTACTGATATTCTCACGAGGTTTTATACCGTTCTTGTAACCAGATCCGTGAATTTGTAGGTAAATTCACACGAAATACAAGAGTTAGCATTTGGTCGGGTAGTTTGGACATCTACAAGCTGCTGAAATTCATAGAATCTAACCGTCCATTTATGGCGTGGTATGTCATCAAAAGTGAACTAGGAATTTGATGAAGTTTTGGAATAAGTTTTACGATTGAAAATGAGGATCAACTGGAAATAAGAGGAACTAGCTGCTGGCTCGTTTCAATCCATCTTTTTCATCAACAATGGAGAAGTTGAAGAAGATGGTCATGGGTTTCAATGGTTGGTTGAACCATGGGTAGAAATCGATAATATCTGCCATTTATGATTGAATCAAGATAAAGAAGTTATATCTTCATCATCTTGGGATGATTGCACGAGAGGAAACGAAGACTTCGGTGATGGACCAGTGACGGATTACATTGAGTATTAGTGAATAAGAGCTTTGTCTTTGGGCAATTGGACTTTTAAGAGTAGATGTGGAGATTCCTGGAGGCGGAGTTGGAAAAGTTTGAACAACGAGTTATTGGAGCAGGTGGAACAATAGTTGAACTCTTAGCGGCTTAATGCTGTGAAAAGAAATTTGGAGCTTAGGTTTTATTTAGGTTTTGGGTTTTATCGTGGTTGAGGTTTGGTTTTGCTTTTTCTTTAAGAAAGGCCAAAAGAATTTGTTGTAGTTAATGGGAGTAGTGGTAGGAGTGTAGACGACGCATTGGGTATGTGGAAAAGTGGTGGAGAGGCAAGTGAGGCGAGTTTGAGTGAGCAGTGAGGTTGTTGGTTGTCTCTTGCTTCTGATTGATTAAGGTAATTCAACCTTTGAGGCGTCACGATTTACGCCTCTTTTACCGGTTGAATTCTGGTCCTAAATGTTGTTATTGATCATGGATCTAAGATCGACATCAAGTTGGTTGATTTTGTTTTGGAAGTAAGGTGGATTTGGTTAAGTTAACCGGAGTGAATTGACTATGTTTTTATTCTAAATACTGAAATGTCTTTGTCAATTTGTTGACCAATATTTTGAAGGACTGTGTTTTGGGCTTTGGCATTGTTGGTTTTGCCAATTAAGGGGCACTTTAAATGATTCAGGAGGTTCAAGGTTGACGATGAAGTAATAGGAAGGCTGGATAAAAGGTTGTGAGACAATCTTTGGCGAGAATCAAATATCTTTTCTAAAGGAGGAAAAACATCCTCGATAGGTTTGAGATTGAGATGAAAACATCATGCAATTTTCACTTTAGTAAAAAAAGGCTCTAATGGTTTTGAATGACAAGTGTTGACTTGTACATGAAGCGTATATACATTTTCTTTTTTTCAACCATTTTAAACTCTTTTTGTAAATAGGCGGAGTTGGTTGCTTTCCTCGATCATCCTGGTGGATCTGTGAGAATCACGTCTACGTTTTATGTTCGGAGAAAGCTTTTTCTTTTACGTCTTTCGTCTCTCGTGATCTCAAAGTCTTCATCATCGCAGGTTATCATCGTGCATGCAAATGATGCGGATCACACATTTAGGCCCAGGAATATCCCACAAGTGACCATTAACTTATCTAGGTAAAACCGGATATCGAATCAAAGGAAAACTCACGAATGGGAATATCACTCTTCTTGACTAGTTTTGTCTGACGGCAGTTATCATTCTTGAATAAGAGAAGGAAATGCGGTTCATCTCGATCGGGAGCTCGGAAGACAGTTTTGGCTGTGCCATCCGATCGTGCTTTCAAAGAGGGCTTGAGAGGTTTGCTCTTGGCTCAAAGTTTTAGTGATATTACCATGGTGGAAATCCATTCTGGGTATAGGCGCCAGATTCTTGTTTTAGAAATCGCTGGATTCTATATCTGCCAAGATATCATCGGGCATCAGAGGATCTTGGGAGTTGGAAGATCTAGTCGTGTTTTGCGGGCGGATATCTGGCACTAGTTGATGGTAAGGGTGGCTATTTTTTTAGAGATTACGATTTGTTCAACACCTGGATACTAGATCAAACTTTGAGTGTTGTAGGAAGTTTGGATCATCAAGGAAAGGTTGAAGTTTAGATAAAAGGTCAAGAGAACTCTACTAGTACGAAGTGTTGTGAGAATGGTCTTGATGATGGCATGTTGGTGCTTATTTAAAACGAGTATCGAGAGAGCTCATTAATATATTGGAAGAGCTTTTCTTCCAGTAGGTAAGCGATCAACCCGAATTCCACTAAAATGGAGTGTGTATAACCTTTTCTTTTTCCATTGTACCACAAGTTAAGGGGTATTTTAAGAGTAACATATTGCTCAACCTGAGGTTGCTATGCAGAGTACATTGATCCAATCGAGAGGACTGAATATACTCTTTTTGGCAAAGGTCTTTTTATAGAAATGAGAGATTTAATACTACGAATGATAGGACTTTTTATTTGTACATGTGATAAGGACTCGTGATCGGAAGTTGAGACTCAAGATTTAAGCGGAATCTAGGACATAAGAGTACTTATAATGTTTACATTTTAGACAACTAAATGTTTTTGACATGACCTGGGGATAGTTAGGGTAGAAGAGAGAGATACTGAGCTAGAACTCAACTAGACGATAAAGGATGTTGAGAAGATGAGAAAGGCTGAGGTGGCCATGGTGTGAAAATTCCTTCCAGAATTTAGAAAATCTATCGATCCTAAATCCTTTGATATCACCTTTAAGAATGAAACGTCAAGCTCTATATAAACAAAAGAGCCCAATCATTCGTAGTATCAAATCTGTCATTTTACTAAAAGACTTCGCTAAAGAATATATTGGTCCTCTCGACCAGATCGAACGCTAAGAAACTATCCTAATCGTCTGCAAAATCGCACGATTGGTTCAACACCCTCTGCAAACTTTCTTCAGCTCTCCGGACTTTCGATGATGTTGAATTTGTATTTCCGCACAAGAGCAATACGATGAGCAGACGATTTTGTCTTAGGTGAGCCCAGTGAATTATGCGTCGATCGAGTGCCCTTAGTCATTTAAACTATCAACCGGTTTAGTCCATTCAAATTTCACATTCCTATTCCTCTACTCAAAATCAACTTGTTGCAACCAAGTTCTCAAACCCATTCTGTATAGGATTCATAAACATTGTGCACAAAAGAGTATGTTTAATCCCTCCATTTTACCTCCGGATCTTTGGAAAAAACATACGGAGTTCTTTAAAGCCGCTAACGAGAATTATTCTAAACAAGCCTCATAACTAAAAGCCCATAGGATTCAATTCTTCCCTAATCGTGACTTCTTTCGCTTAAGTTACTTGGCTTTGATCTTCCTAATAAAGATCTTTCGATAGGCTTTGATGTCATTTATTTGATCAAGAAGCTTCATATAACCCCACAGGGATTTGATACAAACAAATTTTCCAGCCACTTATATAAAACCTTAAGGTTGTATTCTCTGCTGACTCACCTCCCCCACGCAGTCTTTTTAAAGAAATGTTTCTTTACTTTTGTCCAAAAACCACCAACAATTTTCTTATCCTTTTCCGTGGAAAAACTCTCATTTCTTTGTTAAGTTACCATTCAAACTTAATGAAGATATTAATCCCACAAAAGACACTCATCCCAAAAGATAGCCCCTCTAATCTAAAACTTGCTCAAGAAAATGCCTCAGAACTTTTTAAAACAAGATCCGATTGAACCTACAAACTCGAAATAGGCATGTCAAGCTTTTTATGTAGTAAGCGTTCTAAGCTTATTCTGGTAAGAAAAGATTAGTTATAGATTATCAATCTTTAAACAAGTTTTTAAAGGATGATAAATTTTCTTTACCAAAAATTCAGTCCCGATGCCATCCATCTTCGTGATGTAAAAATCTTTTCAAATTTGACCTCAAATTAGGGTTTTGGGGCAGTATTCATCTAGAAGATAAACCCAAAACTAACTTTCTACATACCAAATACCCACTAATCGTTAGAAAATGATGCCTTTTAGATTAAAGGTTGCCCCACTTTTCCGAAAAAGCAATGACTAAGATTTTTTATCCCAATCTTCATCATGCTCTTTATCTATATCGATGATATACTTTTATTATCCAAGAGCTACGAAGCCCACAAAATTCTCCTTACTTAATTTTTTCAAATCATTGAGTCATATGGCATTATGCTATCGGAAAAAGAGCTTTTGGGCCAAGAGTCAATTGAATTCTCGATGATAATTAAAGATGGTCACTACCATCCAGTCCACACATTACACAAGAGATTACTCCATTTTCCGATCGGACCTCACAAAAAATAAGTCCAACAATTTCTGGATTGTCAACTATCTCCGTGAATTTTTCCCTCATATCTCTGTCCACACCACGGTAACTATCCAAAATGTTAAAGTCCGCTCCACCACTGGGGACCTCTCATTACAATAGGCATCCAACAATTAAAGCGAACTTTATCAAAGATCCACTTCACTTTAAAAATCCCTACAACAGACAATGTGTATTTTGGCAGACCGATGCAAAAGTGATGAGCATCGGGTGCAAATGCTTAGAAAGCATTGATGGCAAGGAATCTTATTGTGCATATGCCACGTATAGTTCAAAAGCTGAAAAACACTACCATGTGATCTATAAAGAGATTCGCAATGAAATACAGATTAAAAAGTTTGAGTTTCACCTCACGTACCACAACTTTACCGAGAATGGATAATTCTTCCTTCTCAAAAAATACCGGACTTAAAAATAAAGACTACCTCGACAAGCATCTCCTTAGCTTTTAAACCTCGATTCTCCATGTATGAATTCACAAATTAACATATCAAAGGAGATAAAATCTCATTCCCGACCTACTCTCTCATCCTTTTCACTAAACCTCCTTGATAACTCATCGTCACACAAATCGTGCCCCACAAAAGGTTATTTCTTCTCAACATCACATTTTCAAAGCCATTACTTGATACAAGACTATGCAAAGAAGTTTGTATTTCGCATTTCATGAACATCTACCACATGCAACCCGTGATCTTTCCTAGTTTCCATCCAAACCACTTGTTTCTCATTGGTCTCACCATCGACCCAAACAGATGTCACAAGAGGATTTAACTCGGTTCTGGTGCTTAACAATTTTATTTTCAAAAGTCTGGTTTTTCTTTTGCAGTAATCTTATCGAAACTCCATGATCCAAAGACATGCTTCTTCACTCTTATGGACATTATTTGAGTGGTTTTCTTCTTCCACGGTGGCAAAAAAGAATCTTAAAGCTCATTCAAAGACCTCATCACCTTGACATTCTTCTGCATAATGAAGGAGAACTGCTCACTTTTATCTTTATCATTCACGTGCCTTATTTTCAACACCCAACAACACGAGATTTTTTCGACTTAAGATCAAGCATATGAATGGAAGACGCTTCCTCATAGTTTCTCTAAAACCACCATCCGACCTTTTGTCAAACTCTCAAGAACTATATGTTAACTCAACCATGTTCACCCTCCTCCAACAGATATCCAACACACCTTAATGGGTAACCTCAACATGACCTTTTATTATTGTACCAACCTCCTCCACCTCTTCTTCCTCAGCATCATAATCAAGGAAGAAAAACCAAATTATATTAATTTTTTTCCAAGACTCTTAGGATCCTGGGAAGAATTCACCTCTCTCCCTCGATACCAAGTCGAGGAAGACCTCAACCAAGAACCCTCCTATTAAACTAATGGACATTGGACCTTTAGCCGAATCTTCCCGCAGAACCAAAAGATGCCAAATCAATGGACCTCCCGATGCTTACAGAGAACGTGACAAGTCATCGGGCATCACTTGGTCCTACGGGAGACATTGATAAATGGCGATGTTGATAATCTCTCTCCATCACACAAATGCTGTGATAAGATCATATCTAGGGTGACTCACTCAATCACCGCACTAGAGTGACAATAATGCCGTGATTGACGCATGTTTTAAGCTTTTACTTTTGCTTTATAAACGATAAGAGGCCCGTCAACGTATCTTTTTACTTTTTGGTTTGCTCATTATCTTTTGTCAAAAGATGTGTGCTTTTATCTTTTGTCAAAAATATGTGCTTTACTTTTCAAAAAACCGGGTCATGTCCTCGCTTCTACAAAGAAGAGTTTTCCTACATATAAAGGAACCTCTCTCACTTGAAAGAGATCGAAATATAAATTTTCCTAAGTAACATGAGTTTTTAAATTTTCTTCTTTCTATTCTTCTAAAAAAGATTTCAAACTCTCTTAATAGTTCATCTCGATCATGGCGATTATGCTGCTTACACTTGCCTCTAAGGAGGGATCCGTGTGTATTGAAAGCCTTTATTCCAATCACCAGATTAATAATCGCAACCACGTTCATCCTGCGTTGTAGCCTAGGATTGGCTTTTCTTGGGTGGTATGTGCACAGGTTTTCTTCTCCTGGTTTTGAGTGTGATACCAACTTTGAAACCCGGTCTGCGGGGTTACTGGGTCTTGGGCAACTTATATTCACGTGACTGCGGTATAACAACACCACGCACTTCGCTTACTCGAGGTGGTATCACACCAGAAAGGAAACCAATTCCTCGTTATAGGTTTCCTTGACACAAGTGCTTTCGTAAAAGCATGATTAATCCCAGATCCTACCTTTTTCTTTATGGGAAATCACAATGAGTTTTTAAAGTCATTAATTGAGAAATCTTGAAAACTTCTCTTATTACCAAAAAACCAATTGAATTGATTCTTTCCAAATTGTGTCATATGGCAAAAGGTCATAGGTTCTAACCTCCCGACAAAGATTTCCCTCATAGGTTTTGATTTGCTTCACTTGATAAAATCTCCATATCACGTACCACCTGTTAGATTTAAATGACAGATGTTCCTTCCTTATACCAACATTCTCAAAATGTATTCCCTCGCTTAAGTCCCAGTGGAGTATAATCTCTTTCCAAAAACTTCTCTAGTTTTGTCCTCAAAATCATTCCCAATTCAATCATCCATCTCCTTTTTCTAAAAATCAGCTTCTTCATCCTCCGCTTTTCAAACTAAATGACATTAATCCAACAAAAGCCACTTTCATCACGGAATGACTCCATCCGATCTCATGTTAGCTCAACACAAATGTCAACAACTCTTACCACCTCCTCTAAGATTCCCAACTTTGACAAAGAATTCTCCGAACAGACGCCAATGATGATGATGAATCATCAAGTGACCATTATAATGGCCAATTTACTCCAAAGAAAGAAGAATTACCACATCATTTACAAGGAAATACTTGCGATGAAAATATAGAATTAAGAAATTCGAATTCCATCTTCTCACCCACAACTTTCTTGTAAGAATGGACAACTCATTTTTTCTAACGATTCTTGACTTCAAGAACAAGTTACTTCCTAAACAAATGATTTCAACCTAAAAATTGGTTTTTTAAATATGATTTCCATGTCCAAAGACATTAAAGGTGAAAAAATCTCATCCCAAATTTCCTCACCAAATCCTTTATAAATAAACCAACAGTAATCACCACCATCCATACGATTCCTATAATCGCCATGGCTTCCTCATCTTCTTCTTCCTATAAAAATCCATACTTTTCAAAGCTCTCACTCAAAAAAATGTTCCCCTTGGATTAAATTTCAGTTCAAATTTTCCAAATCGAAGACTTCACCGAAAATTTCTTTTCCTGATTTTATGAAAATATATTGAGCAACAAACCTTTGAATTTTCAAGCTTTTACCCACGAATACCTATTCCTTACGTGTCTCACTGATCTCACCAAAAGACATTTTAAGATGAACTTTAGTATATGTGGTGTCTCACAATCCTTTATGCCACAAGAATTGTTCTACTAGTTCTACCAACGTCGAGGCATATCACTATTCCTAAAAATGCTCCCACTCTTCTGCTGACCATTTAGAATGGTGCAGTCCTTCTCACATGGTTTTGCAAACACTTCCAGAATTATTGCACTTCCACTCAAATGAATAAATTCTGGATCGAAGTGAAAATGTTCACTGTTCATTGTTCTCTTAGGACATATCCAGCATGATTCAAAGGAAAATGAAAAATCAGACAAGCGTTTGAAGACATCCACGGAAATGATTGTTTCATCTCGAAATGGAAAATGTGTTTGTTAAACTCAATCTAGAGATACAATAAGAAGAAGACAGGTGATGATTGACGGCCAAATGCCCTATCTCTCTAAAAATCTCGGCTTTAATAAAGATGTGTCCAAATACGTCCAAGTGTGCTTTTGTAATAAATAGTGCTTTATTAGGCAGGTCTGTCTGTCTAGTGTGCTTTAATTTATTTTGCTTTTGCTTTATTCACGTGTAACTTTAATAATTATGTTTTGCGGCGTGTAATAGGCGAGCAAGGATCCTGTCTTTATCATGCTATGAGGATTTTCCTTATATGAATCCTCTTCCCTTTGTAAAAAAAAGCTGGAATGAATGAAAAAGAAAATGGAGTTTGAAAAAACCATGAACTTCTATATTCTTCACTTCTTTGTAGGATCCAAGTTATCTTTCAATTCCTATCCTTAGAGCAACCATCTTTCCTATATTGAGTATGCTTTGCACTTGCCTCTGTGAGGATCCTGTGCATCATAAAGGTCTTGCCTTCCTTAGACCTAAGCTTGTTTTAGAGAACCTTTTCTATACCGTGTTTCATCCCATTTCTAGAGTTTAGGTTACTCTTCCAAAAGGATAATATTGGAAATGATAGGTTCTTTCCAAATTAGCATGAGTCTATCTACTGGTATATTGGCTGAAAACCCGAGCATGCAGGCCGCATGGCTTAAGGATGACTAGTTCATCGTTACTTTGGTATAACAACGCCATCGCTAAGTGGTATCCAAAGCCACTTAATCGAATCCCAATCAATCAACTTGATGTTGACCTCGGATCAATAATCAACAAGAATATTTGGGGTCCATAATTTAATCGAGAAAGAGCGGAATCGTAAAGCTTAAAGTCAATCAAGAGGATTGAAGTGGACAAAAGAAAACCATCCAGATTCTTTATTTTTTTATTAGATTATGATTCTAATTTGATTTAGATTCTTTCCTATTGCTTAGATTAGGATTACGATTTGATTTAGATTCACTTTCTATTCGCTTATATTAGAATTCTAATTTGATTTTAAACTCTTTTCTTATTTCTTAGATTAAGATTTTGATTTGATTTTAGTTTAAGATTTATTTCAAAAATTCTTGTAACCAACCCTATATAATATACTCCACATCCAATAATTAAGGAGATCGGTTTTGATGCAATTGGTGAGAGAGTTAAATTCTCTTTTGGTTAACTTCAACTAACTCTTTGAACTTATCAGTATTTCGGTTGCGTAGGCGTTCAAACTCTTGACTCATTAATCAAATAATCCATAACTGATGGTGGTATCTTCTCATACCAAGGTTCATACTTTTCTTAAGCATTGGGGTCAAGGTTTTATTCAATTACGAGTTCAGATTCGATCTTGGAGACTAAATCGATTAGGGTCGCATCAGTTCTTGGCGTTGTTCGTATTAAGTCCTCATAGATTTTGAACTTGAACACTCTCAACTTAGAACTAAGATGGGAAATCTCCATGATGGACTCCACTAACAGAGTATCTATTTTAGCTTTTAATTTTTGACAAACCTTTGCATTTATGCATGATATAGTTATCTTTTAAAACAGCCCGAATGCATGCGAAAATGCCCTTCTTCATAGTGATTATACACATGCGATTTGATTTCTCCTACCTTTCCATATCCCTTCTTGTCATCGGAGTACTCGCATTCGTAAAGGTGGAGGATAATCAATCTTTAATACAAGGTGAAGATCTATGACTACAAGAATTATTAAGAGGTTCTCTTTCCATGACTTGAAATTAGGCCCATTCAAAGATAGAAATGGAATTGATGTTAGTAGTAATATTAGTAGGAGTTATAACTAAATAGAGAACAATAAACAAACAAAACAAGATCATATAGGTCTCAAAACAAAAATAAATTTAAATAAAAGTAAACCCTAACTCAAGACACCTGACATTAATTTAATATTTTATCTTTATACCAAATATAAACTTGTAAGTGATATCCTGGTGTGCTAATTAAATATTGGAAATAAGAATATGTTAAATCAAATAATCATCACACATTTATTACCATTAGCGTACATACAATTTTGTTAAATATTGACCTTTCTTTAGGCCAATAATATTCATATAAATTATACACACAAAACTATTTATATTCCAAAATAAATTAATTTTCACATGAAGGTCATTGTGGTGACATATTGCTCTTTCAAGCCTCAAGCCTAAGCCCGTTATAGAGGAAGTGTAAAGCTGGGCCTAGGCTGGGCTTGGACTTTTAATTATTTTTTTAATTTTTTTAATTATTGTAAACTTAAAATGAGTTAATAATAATCAAGTTGTTATAAATAATAATGAATTAAAGAAAACCAACATTTCAAAACAAAATAATAAACAAAGTAAATAAAAGTTTAGATATTTAATTTTTTAGTACTGAATTCTCCAATTTATATGAATTAGTGAATTAAGCTTTCCTTTTTTATTTTTACATTATTTTTTAAATTTTGATTTATTATTCTAATTTGTACATTTATTTTTTTTTAAAAATAAATGGCATGTGCATGGCCTGGGGTTTTTTGCTTAAGCCCTTGCTAGGCCCATATGTGGGAAAGCCCTAGTCTAAAGCCCATAAGAATGGCCTCAGTTGGCTCGAGGCTTTTATTATCATGTGTGTGTGTGTGTGTGTGTGTGTGTGTGTGTGTGTGTAAACATACCAATATTTGAATTTCGAAATTTTTTTTATCAAAGTCAACATTGAATTTCAAAAATTTTTTTATCAAAGTCAACATTGAATTTCAAAAATTTTTTTATCAAAGTCAACAGTTAATGGTAAATGTCAATGATAAAATGTTGGCATGGTCAAGGATAGACCAAGTTAGGTTAACCCAACTTAGATCCTCAACTAGCCCCATAGCTTTCAAAGCTATACGTTTTTTTTTGTTATTTCTTCCCATGGCCACTGCCTCTACTCTATCTACCCTGCCATGGTGGCCACAACTTGCTTACTAGATTGAAATTCTTTTTTTCTAATGGCTACTACTTTTTTACCTAATCTATCATGGCCTAAGGGCCACGCTATCCTTGCCTTGAAGCCACAAGATCAGTAGTTGCCATTGCCATTGCCATTGGCCATAAAGCTTCAGGAAATATAAAGCTCCTAAACAGGTTTTCTAAATTATGAATTTCTTAATTTTTTTTAATACCAGAAGATAATCACCAATTGTTCAATTCTCAATGATTTAATACGAAGAGGCATTGATACAACTTGTTAGAGAATAACTTACGGTGAAAACTATCACCTAAAATCACAGAAACATTCAAGTTGTATCACAAAAAACTAATAATCGAATATGAGGAAGTGTACCTAAATTTCTAATGACCAATTGCTTTCTATAGTTGAAAGGTTTGTGTTCCAGATCAATGTGTTTTTCTTGGGAATCCTTCAACTTTCTCTTTATACTCTCTCTAATAATGGGATAACAGAAAAGAATAGAACGTTATATGTGATCTAAGGATCATAATCATTTATATAAATACCGACATTCCAGAAGCAGCACTGATCATAAATAATTTTTTCTCTACCTTACTTTTATGCAACCACCATAGTCCTGACTCGTTCTTTTTTTATTCCTTTTCTTTTTTTAATTTTAATTGTGCAATGCTGTGACTCTTCTCTCTTGATTATGTGATTATAATTGTTAAGACAAGAAAATCTTTAATGAAAACCATCACCTATAACTCAAGAACATCCATGTTGTATTAATAAGAATCAATAACAAAATATGCAGAAGCAACCTAAATCTATAACACTGAATTGCTCTCTAGGTTGTGTGGTTGGCCTTCTAGATCAACACATTTTCCTAGAGAATCCTTTAATATTCTCTGCGTGCTCTTTCTGATGATGTGATGATGGGATATCAGAAAGAAGAGAAAGATAAGTGTGACCTGAGAACCAAAGATGACTTATATAGCCAAGTTTTTTCTATTGTCATTAGGTATTCTTTAATTTCGCTATCATAGAATTATAATTTCATTGGGTCTCATACATTAAAGGCCTACACCCTATTATATACATTAAAGCCCATAATATCGAAAATCTTAATAGATCACTTTGAATTGGGCTCAACCTTATATGATATATAAGTCCAATGTTGGATTAAGGATCCAACAATATACTAGATTAAAAATCCAACAATCTCCTACTGAGCTATATGTGTAACCTTATAATTATGCTTTGCAAAAATAACTATATGATCTCAACCTTATTGTCATTACCGATATGTATCTATAACTAATTTGGTCCATCAATTATACCAACATAGGATCAAAGCGGTCATTCCGTTACAACTATCGCAACTTGACATATTAATGGTCATTATGCCGATGCAACTAAATGGCATGAATTATGATGTGGTTGTGTAGCATGGAAATTTTCATGCAATGTGATCTTAACATACCTATTTCTAATTAGTCTACTTTAGTGAGTTCAAACTATACCAAAATTTAAAGTGTGAATAAGCCAAAATTTTATTTTTCACGAAAAATAAACTTAAATATCCATAAACTTAAATAACTGAACATGTCTATATTATAGAAAGATCTAAAATCACAAACTCTCACTAAAACTAAATATCTTTTAAATGACATGACACCTATACAGGCCCGTTGTACTCATGAAACATCTTTGGTGGCAATTCCTTAGTAAGCGGTCTCAAGCCGTCATGGTCCGGCCAATGTGCTCTCTGCATAACTATCCACTCTACAGACAACTATCCTTAGTATGCGTGCTCTTTCTTTAACAACTAGGAACTTAATGTTTATATACTTTAACTTCATCGAGCTCCTCTTGTTGTTGGAATACAACACTGCTAACTTATTATCATAAAATAACTTAAGTGATCTATCTATACCATCTACCATACGCAGCTCTATGATAAAATTTCACAATCATATTCTATGATTGGATACTTTGTAACTTGCTAGGAACTCCATTGCCATTGTAAAAAAGGCTGTAAGAGACTTTAGACTCTTTCAAGAGACAACACCCCTAACTAATAGATAAATACAACCCATAGTGGATTTAATACTATTTTGGCATCCAGCAAAATCGAAGTCAGCATTCTCACTGATCTTAAGTTAATTCGACCTCTGATATGTGAACATATAATCTTTTGTTCTCTGTAAGTACCGTAAGACCTGTTTGGCTGCTTTCCAATGGTCTACTCTTAGATTATTTAAATACCTACCCAACATCCCATAACATACGCAATGTCCAATCACATACAAACCTAAATATATATAAAACTTCCTACAAACACGACGATAAGGAATCTTACGTATTTTTTTTTCTTCATTGTGGGCGTCTAGATCACATTGACTAACCTGTACATCCCATAAGAAATGTCCATTATGTTTCTTTGGTAAATTAAAACCGCGAATTAAAGGAAAAAATTGGTAAGTCTTCTTGATTTGTTTTAACTAGTTGGATCATAGCTAAATGGGTATAGGAAAGTCTCGTGTGGGGCCTAAAGGGAGGTGGAGTTGATTGGAGACTTGGTGTAGGAGAGGTGATAATGATCTTAGGTAAAGAAGTCACCAGAGGGATATACTTTTAGGACCGGGACGGTGGAGGTTTAAAAGTCATTTTGATTGTACCATCGGATCGTCTTTCAAAATGAACTTTCGAGAGGTTTGGATGGGTTCGATGTTTTAATAAACTTCTTATAATTTTGAGAGCCATTCAAGTGGCATGAGTTGAAGAAGCTCATTCCTAAGTATTTATCTGGAATTTGAATGATTGTGGGTATATCTTTAGATTCTGCAAGAATCATCAAAGCATTAGAGGTCTCACGAGAAATAGGTACATCCAGGTGTATGATTTTGAAGTCTATATACCGATTGATGATGAAGAGTAGCCATTTTTGAGATAGTACTTGGTCTCTTTGAGTGGATTTGAACCTTTTAAAAATTTAGAAAGAGTAGGATCATCTAAAGAAAGGTTAAAATTTGGATAGAAAGTAGTTAAAGACACTTCGTGGATGGTGGTCGAACAAAGTGCCAATGATAGCATGTTCATATTATTTAAACCGGGTATCAAGTAAAGCAAGACGCAGTGAGACCAAGCCCTTTCAACCATGTAAGGTAAGAACCAACTTGAATACCTCCAAGGTGAAGGTGAGTATATCCTTCTTATTTCAAAGAGAGATAAGTTCTAGGGGAAATTTCAAGGTAACATATTGTTCGAGAAAAGTGGATCCCAGTAAAGAACATCGATCAAAGAGAAATGACTGAACATATTCCTAAGTAAAGGTCGTTTGCATCACGATGAGGTTCGGATAGATGCAGGTAAGAGAATGAGTTTTCTTATACAATTGGTAGGGATTCACTAGTGGCGTATAAGACCATCAACTTGAATTGATTCGGGAACATGGGAGAATTCTACAAGACTTTCGATCTTTTTGGTGGTTCGTTTAGAATAAGAAGTAGGAATATTAAGAGAAGAAGTAAGAAAACGGAGTTTGAAGATGATAAAGATGCCGTATTTGGGGAATATCTATTAGTTTTTGGAAAATGAATTAAACCTCCCATTAGGATAAAGGAATTTAAATTAATACAATAAAACATTTTTATGAACAAAAATTTCGTGGCTCTCACGATATCACGGGCAGAGTACGCGATGACGTGGCATTGTTACACCAGGCAATGAAGAACTTAATCTTCCTTTGGACCCGAGCCACATGCTCGAGTTTCTAACCAATATACTATCGTACCAAAACTCAAATCCTTTTCCTTAATTCCTAAAAACAGACTTCTCCCACCAAAAAGCGAGGAAACTAGAAAATTCAATGAGCTTTCGATATTAATCCTTTTCAGTGGAAGGCAAGTCACAGAAGATACTTCTTCAGGTTTTATGAACAAATCCTTATTCTTTTATCCTTTTATCCTTTCAATTCATCTTCCTTAAACTAAGAGAAAGAAAGTGTTTTGAATTCTACGTTATCGAGTTGAGAAAGCGAATATTCTTTCAATTCACCCTTTATTTTTCTTCTTTCTTAAAATATTACAAAGGTTTCTCCTTTTATAGGTGAGGAGAAGAAACTTAGTGGAGACAGCCCCACATGCTTTACCACGAATAAAGCAAACATAATCATTACAAACCAATCGAATAACTTTAATAAAGTAAACAATAGAGTGATCATGACAACACACTATTCATGATCATTATTACAAACCCGACAAAAACTTTAATAAAGTGCTTTCCACATTTTAATGTGGATAAGCTTTACATGGAGATAATGCCAATTGATGTGGACAAGTTTACTATCTGTCGCTTTGGTTTGGAACCACAGGAGGATGAGGCCAGAAGTGCGCTGAGCATGATCGGTGGATGTCCGGGACAAGTGTCTAAAAAAGATTTGCATAATCTTGAGGTGAGTGGGGATTAAAGTGAGGATTTGGAGGAAGAGTAACCATTAGGGGGTAGGTAGAATGGTAATGAGGATGGTTCTTGCTCTGTCCCGACGAGGCAAGTTTTTTGATTGTTAAGAAAGGAATTCTTCCTAAGGATCTTGTGAGTCCTGGAATAAGAAGTCCGTATAATCGATCATTCTTCCTTGATTATAATTCCTCAGAAGGTGGTTTTCAAAACAGAAATGGAGTAGAGATCATGAAAATATCATACGTGGTCCATGAAGGTATGTTTAATGTATGGTGATGGAGGAGTAACATGATTAATCCGGAAAAAGAAAGTTTATGAGGTTAGTTTCGTGGCGTAGTCTTTGTTAAAGCAAGCGGGGATGAGGATCAGTAATCCACCATACATTTTGATCCTCGTGTCCAAAAAGACAAATGACACGGAGGTTGGAAATAAGGACGGTAGATGATGAAAATTGTTGTGAATAGTGTCCCGCTTCGGTATGGGATTTTACCAAGATGTGGGTTAACTTGATTTAGTTGATTTGTGGCGCCAAGTAGGTAATGGCGCGAACCATTCAAAAAGTGTCCGGTGAGAGAAGTGGCGATGTCAATTGTTGAGAGATCGAGGGTGGCGTATAAAAGGAAAACCAATTTAGTAGCATTGATAAAACTAAACTTGTCTCCTTTCTTAATATGGGTATTACCTAGTTTGCAATCTTGCATACCCTATCTCTTAAGAATCGTTTTCAATATAGTTCTTTTGTGATCATTATAGGATACTTGGGAAGCGATCCCCGTGTATCTGTATTCTTAATACAAAGAGGGGTTACGAAGATCTTACGGCTCAAAGTTCTTAGCTAGAAATCTCTTGTGTCGTGCATAACACGCATATATCACTACCGGCAAAACGTCACCAACATATAAAATTGAAAAGTATACTTGCTCCCCGAGAACTTATAGTATATACAATCATCGACTAAATTTATTTCAAAACCGAATGCAATGATTGCTTGATCAAAGTTGAAATATCATTGTCGAGATCTTCATGGCAGTAAATAGATTTCTTAAGTGAGCAAACCATATACTTTGGGTCTCTAAACACAAAGTTTTTTGTTGCACTATATAGATTGTCTCTTGATATCACCAATTGAAACCCTATCTTAACATCCATGTAATATAACTCAAGATCAAAATGTGACACTAATACCATTATGATCCTCGAAAGAGTCTTTGAAGAAAATGGAGAGAAAATCTCTTTATAGTTGATACTTTCTTTCTATATAAAAGCCTTTTGCAATTAGACCCGCCCTAGTACCTCTTCACATTGCCTTTTTAATCCTCTTACCTTAAATATTCATTTTGCAACCAATAAGTTTCACACCTTTTAATAGGATAAGATCCCATACCCATTGTTCTTCGTGGTTTCATCTCTTATTCATGGTATCTATCTACTTTTGAGAGTTAGAACTTTCTATGACTTGATGAAATCGACTTGATAATCTTCCATCACGCCGATGTCTATCTCTCATTTTTGGAGAAATATAATATAGTCATCTAGCACTACACTTTTCCTTTCTCTTAAGAGATCTCCTTAATAACATAAATTCTTGAAGTGGTAGAGTTTATATTTTTAGAATAAATTCTTGTATTAAGGGTTCTCTAGTATTGCCTTAATATGTTTTATTTTGAACAAGCGTCAAGAATGAGACACTTAATCAATCTTAAAAACTCTTTATAGGAATATCAACATATTCATCTTTAAAGACAAAGTCCTTAGTCAGATCTCTCCCCCCCCCCACCCCTAAAACTTGACATCCTCAAGAACCAAGATTTTCCGACTAAAAATCAATTTAGTCAGGATCATAAAACTTGTATTCTGGGGATCGTTACGAATATTCAATAAAATAGCAACTCACCACACAGTTTAATTTCTTCTCATTAGTCCTATAAGGTCTTGCCTCGAGTTGGACATCCCCAAACATGCAAGTGCTTTAAAACTAAACTTTTTACTCGCTCAAGCTCGTAATGGGTTTTATTTCTTTAGGTGAACCCTATTAAGGATATTACACTACATCACCAAAGTGCTTCTCCCAAGAGTGATTTTAGTAAGGTAAATGACAAAATCGTGACTTCATCATATCCTTAAGCATCTTATTTCGCCTTTCAACAAAAACCATTCATAGTGATAAACCGACGTAGTATTGTAGGATGATATCGCATTTCTCTGAATTTAGCAAATGCTCCCGAATGTTGTTCACCAACCATCATATCTTCCATAATATTGACCATCACTTAAGCGTTAGATTTGGACTCTTTTAATTCTTTTATCTAATCGATTCTCAATTTTGTATTAAATTTTTTGAACATATCCAAAATCATGACTTTTCATAGAGGAATATATGTAGTCATATCTAGAAAAATAATCTATAAATATTATAAAATATTGTTTACCATTCCAAGCATTCATTGGAAATATCTGTATGTATGAGTTGTAAATATCCAAAAATCCTATTAGGCTTAAATTTTTTTTGGTTTGTTTTCTCTTAGATACGATTAACATAAATGTCAAGATTTGTGAAATTTAAAGAGTCGAGAATTTCATTTGACATAAGTTTTCTTTCTGTTTGGAGATATGACCCGTCTTTTATCTTGTTAGTAAAACTACTCATTGGCTAATTTTCTCTTTAAACCTCGTGGTCTTAATTATAAGGATTCAATTAAGAAACGATCAGATCTATCGAATAAAGATTGTTATCAATTGACAAATAATCGAAACCAACGATTTTTGAATAATAAAACAAACTAAATTTTTCATTTCCAAATGAATAAAAAAACTAGATTGGTTTAAAAGCGAGAAATAAAGATCAAATTCTGTCTAAAAGACAAAGCAATGAAATGTTTTATATTGATATCAAATAAAATTCAATCTTTAACAATAATAATTTTTCTAATTGCTTGGCTCTGTTATCTTTCGTCACCCACGTAGATGTCTTTCTACCATCACCGGATTTCGCAACTTAGGCAACTCCGGCGTAGATTTATTCATGTGGTGGTTGACCTAGAATCTATCCACCACGTGGTCTAGGTCTCGAAAAGCTAAATTAACTCCAAATAAAAAACTAAAAAACATACCTTTTTGGCATGCCAGGGTGATAATTAGTGCAATCTTACATATCTTACTTTAGCTCCACAAAAAAAAAAAATTAATACCTTTTGAATCACCTGCTTTACGCTTATTGTTTCTTTGGTGTTGTATCTATAACTTCCTTATCATTTTTTTTTCCTTTTCTTGCCACTTATTATCATGCCCTCGAAAGGTAAAGTTTAGGTGAACACTTTTTTATTATATCTTCTTGAACCTATACTTTTCTTCAATATAGTGTGATATAAAAGTAATTGAGAGCACTGCCTCTTTTCACTATTATAGCTTATTTTAAAGTGGATTAAATTGTGTTGGTAAGGATATTAAAATCAAATGTCTTATGATTAAGTCGCTTAGAAATTTAGCTAAATGCTTTTAGCTTAAAGTAGGATGAGACATCTCCATAATGTCTTTCACGATATTGCCTTTCACCTTTATATATTTCGACCCGTTAGAACTGGAAGCCTCGATTTTAGCCCCTTCGTTGAATCTTGGAATGATCTTATGTCGCCCAATCTGATACGTACAATTTGATCTCTCATACTTTTTTATTTTCTTTTATAATCGTGGTACTCTTATTTTGTAAAAAGTGGGGAAAAATTAGTTCTTAAATGCAGGTCAAGATCTATAATTGCAAGAACTATTAAGAGGCTCTCTCGCTGTGATTTGAAGTTAGAGCCATCTAATATAAGAATACAATCGATGTGTTAAGACGGGGCGTAATCGAATGGAATAACAAACAAACAAAACAAACTCATATTAATCTTAAAACAAAAATTAAATTGAATAAAAGTAAACCCCTATCCGAGACATCGATGATATCGATGAATTTATTAATATTTTATTTTTAGACAAAATATTAACTTTTAAATGATATCTTAATGTAGTAATCAAACATTGATAATAAGAACATGTCAAATAATTAATCTTCCTTTAGGTTTGGTTTTGTTATTCAGCTGTAAACTAAATAATCATCGGCGTGTTTATTCACACGAAGTGAGCGTAATTACATTAAATATGGACATTCGTTTGAGTGATTAATATTTATAAAATTACATACATAACCATTTATATTCCAAAATAAATTAATTTTAAAAGACAAGATATTCTTTGTAATGTGACTTTCACTTAATTCATCCAAAATACATATAAACATATCAATATTTGAGTTTAACATTGCACAAAAATTATCCAAAAAAAAAAAGTCGAGTAAAAATCGATCAACGGTCAACATTGATTGTTGACTGCCGTCAATCGCTGACCAATTTAGAAATTTGGATCGGTTTGATTAACCCAAGTTGGATTCTGAACTGTAGCCCACAAATTAAACCAACCCCAATTTTCTTTAATGGGCTAATCTAAACCAATTCTTAATTTTAATCCATCAAGCCTAATCTATTAGTGCCCAAAATTTAGTTTCATTAAACCCAAATAAATTTAGGACTTAAATAAAAAAAAATTCTTAACTATTTTACCAAAAAACCATGAACCCTAATTCTCATTTTCTTTTCTTATTCTATGTGCAGCGGCCATGCAGCCACTTTTCTTCTATGGCCACTGCTATAATTAAAAGAACATTGCGGTGTGGTGGTCAGACTAACTTGCTCAACCAGGCCATCGTGGGCGAGAAGCCATCCACCCCTTTTTTTTTGGGTTCTTTATTTCTTTATTCTTCTCTCTTTTTTTTTTTTGTTTTACCTTTACATCGGCTATCATGACATTTGGGTGACCGTGGATCGATTACTAGCAACCTCAACGCCAGCTGCTACCATTGTTGTTAGACACAAAATCTTAAATTCAATTTTTTTATCTCTGAATTTCCAAATTAAAAATAATTCTTCAAATTCTAGATTTCTAATATTTTGCAATACCAAAAACAACCATAGAAGATTTGTTCTCAAATTTAATAATTTTAATAATTTTAGTATTATTAAATTTGAGAAGACCAAAAATTGAATCAATAATAAAAAAATAAATTTGATTATTGATAATTGATATGAAGAGACTCAATAACACTTGTTTAGATAAGAAACTTTTGGTAAAAAACCATCACCAATAACTTAATAATAAAATATGTGAAAACATATCTAAATTCATAATCTTTAAATTGCTCTCTAGATTGTGTGGTTACTTTCTGTGATCAACACGTTCTTTTTAAAAATTTTTAATATTCTTCGCGCTTCTCCACGATGTGATATTAGAAAGAATAGAAAGATATGTAATTTATAACGTGACTATGATTAATTATATTGAAAATTTTTTTTTATGTGTCTTTAAGATTTCAATTCTACCTTATCATAAAATTATAATATCATTAAATCTCCACATATTAAAGGCCATAACCTATTAGATATAATATTAAAGTTTATAATACCGAAAACCTTAATAGATCACTTTTAATGCAGGAACAACCTTATATGACGATTTGCGAATACATAATTATTTACATATAAACCAACGCCTGGATTCACAGATTCGCATATTAAAGACTTATAACCTTTAGATATATTAAAGCCCTATAACAAGTCTAGTAAAATCTTAATAGATCACTTTAATTACGCTTCAACCTTATACTTGATTTGTAATAAATAATTATTCACATATAAACCAACGTTGGATTAAGATTCAACAATGGCAGATAAAAAATCCAACAATAATAGGTTCTTAACATTTTCCTTTGGACATCCTTCAAAAACAAAGTATGATAATAATTTTAATTTTCCCTGCTTTTTACAGTACTCTTAAGGCATTTGAAATTTGGCTCACATAACCAGCAATGTGCTTCATCTTTCCTAGGAAATTTCAAATTAGATTAGATTGTCCCTAAGCAAGGTTATTTTTGGAAATATAATCTGATTACCTCCTCAAGATGTCAAAATATTAACTTGTCGATTCCAAGTCCTGAAGAACTAACCATCAAAATTGAAAATATTGGTTCACCATTGCATGCAAATCCCAATCACTACTTACTAATACATTATGAAAATTCCTCAATGTTAACAATGAGTTAAGAACAAAAGGTTTTAAAGAAAAAAAGAAAAAAAAAAAGGAAAAGTTGCCCTATACTTTTGACCCTTTTGATCTTATAGGCAAGAAGGCCTCCCACCACCCAAATTCATATTTTGGATAAGGAGCCACCCACTTCTCTGGCTTCTCAAACTCAAGAGTGACAGGATTAGAGGCTAAAGCTTCCTGTAGACTGCCAGCTTCATAGCTATCTGATAAAAACCCGGGTCCAGCCTCAGTTTCATAAACCTGCTAAGACGCATGATCAGCAATAGAAATGTAATACTGGGACACATAATCTTTAAATGTTAGCTCAAATAATTATGCTGTTTTTATGAAGGCAACTGAGTTCCAGCAATATGAAACCATGAAATATTCAAATCTTTGAAGAAGCCTATTTGGATGTTGAATGATGGAGAATCCCATACAAAACACTGATAGAGTCAAACTAAGTGAAGGGTGACAAGGAATATAAAAGCTAAAATTGCCTAGAATAGTGGTTGCTGGCATTAGATAATATATAAAGACTAAATTAAACTATAGCTTTTTAATTAATTTATTAATTTGAAACATATTAATTGCTTTTAATAGAACAAATAAAAATTAAAAACATATTATAACCTTAATAAGAGTACAAACAACATATCTTTCATTAATAATACTAATTTAATTCTATTTTGACAGCATGATTTATAGTTTTAAAATATAAAAAACTAATTAATTATACAAATCAACTTAAATGAACTCAAACAATGAATAACATGACGCAAAATTGGCAAATGATACAAATGTTTGATGATGAAGACAATGATGCTGTCATGATGTTCATGTTGAAGAAGATGTAGATGATGCGACAATGACAATGAAGATTAAAATTTAGAAAAAAATTGTTGTAACACGCAAATGACGGAACACTTCAGTCATCAGTGGGTGCTGTGAACTATAGTCATGCAAAATTATGTCATATTTCATTTTATTTCTAATTTTGTACCCTTTCATTTCATAAAATAAATTTTATTTTATTTATTAAATTTTATTTAATTTATCTCTGAAATAATTTTCTTTTAGTTCAATTGAGTAATATTTACATTTATTTTTTAAAATTAAATTATTAATAATGATTCAAATCATTCAATTAAATTTAAATTAACTCAATTAATAGATTTATCAATATGAAATTGGAAATTTAGAATACAAAAGTAAATTTCAAATTTAATTTTTAAAGTTGAAATTTAAATTGTTAAATTTATATTTTATCTTTCTATAACAAAACAAGATGATGAATTAATAAAATATATGTCAAAAAATTGGACAGAGGGATGGGCTCATGCTTGTTCTTGGGCACAACCATGTTGTGCCTGAGCAGTACGACCATGGGCCAAAATCGTTATTGCTTAACATAGCCATTGATGGGGCTTCCATTCGTCATGCTGTATGGGCACGGGCCATGTCGTGCCCGTGGGCGGTGATAGTCGATTGGCCATCTCTAGTTGGCACCACTTATCTTAAAGAACATTAGACTTGTGGAAATACTGGTAGCTTTATGATTTTTTATTTGAAAGAGTATGACCTTCTAATTTAACTGTCTCAAGTTTGGCTTTGGAGGACATTGCTAGACAACTTCATTTCTGGCCTTCATGGACTGGTGATTCATAACAAACCTCAGCATGGGATAAGGAAAAAGGTTTGAGGGGCCTTAAAGTCGATCATTAACAATCCATGAAGAGCAGGACACTGATTTAGAATTTGAAAGGGGTAACAAATCAGAGAAAGAAAAAAGTTTTGCTGCAAAAGTTTTAAACTTGATGTAAAGTACTCCATGCTTATACACTTGCATTTACTATTACTAAAATAAGGAGTGCATTTATGTGATCTGTATCTGATGAGATTTATCATTGCTAGTTCTCAAGACTATCAAGATGATTACAGATTTTCATTCCACAAGGATATAAATTAGGGCAAGTAGGTGTACTTTTTGTGTTGATTGATCTGAGTTGCAATTATGGCAGCCTTTTTAGGATTATCTTGTATCATATTTTTTTCTTGTTTTATAATCCACTTGGTTTTATCTAAAGATACAAACAGTAACAGACTCTCAAGAAAAGGAGTAAGCACACACATTTAGATGAAAATGTAATAACTGTTACATCCCCAAACATTTAACAACAAGAGGTACTCAAGGTTATGAGAAATGAGAGAGAATGCCCAAATCATCAACAAACTTAGAATTCCTTCGGCAGATTAAAAGAGTCCAAATTAGAAACTCCACAAAAGTACAGTCAGATGGTGCATGGCAGGCTTGGTTTTATAAAGCGAGAAGGTTTTTACTGTTCTCTTCCCCTATATTTTATCATTCCTGAATAAGTTAAGCTTGAGATGTAAATCATAGATAAAAGCACTCAACCATGCTTAAATTGAAATCCTCTGCAGGTTGTCACTTGTACAGAAATCCCACTAATACCTCTGTGGGTCTGTACTTTTATAAAATTCCTCGCAAGCACCTAAATATCTTTTAAAAGATGGGATGTATCTATAGCATGATAAAGATGCAATTGAAGTCTTAGCAAGGTATCATCAACTTTCAAATACAAAAATATGCAGAATATGATAAGAAGTTAGAAACTGTAATCAAAGGGAAGGTTTATGAGTAAGTTTCTTACGTAATCCAGGGACAATTAGTTGAAACCAGAGCGACGTTACAGGTCTACAATCCTCTTAGTAATGTGAGGAACTTATCCAAGAACTTGGCTCCAACAAGCTAGCCAAAAGTCCTGCACTCTTTATTCGCTCTCCATGGTTCCGTGGCGCTCGAACAAGAGCTCCTGGAAGTGCTCTTCTTCATCCAGCATGAACTTTGCATTTGCAACAACAAATAATACTTGTTTGCTTCCTGCTTTGCAAACAATAATAATAAATAACAACAACAATTTCACGCTATTTAAATTTGAGGCATTCCTTTGCTTTCTACTATTTACTTCTAAACATATAAATGTATAATTGAAGGTCGGTAATGAATTTGCATAATACTTTCTTATTTTCTCGATAAGAAATAATTTGAAACACCACCATATCGCCAAGAGAATACAATTGGATGTTGTGTGCATATGTACATATATATATATATATCTTAAATGTATTGTTAGGTGATTCGATCTAATAATAAGGAAACAAAACAATAATAGCTAAATAATAAAGGAAATGAACCTTTCAGGAGTGACCAGAGGAGGAAACTAATCTGGTTGAGTCAACAGAAGCCACGGCCGTCTTGAAGTTTCCTTTGTGTCCTTCCAGCTTGAATGAGCAGAAAGAAGACCCAGTCGCTGTGGCAATGTATGATTGCTTGGAGGTGATAAGAACTATAGCTCTGCCTCTGCCAGCAGAGCCGTGTTGTGTAGAAATGGGCATCCTAGCAGTTACGCTTTTAGGCTTGCTGATGCCGACATTTTAGCTTCTCCTCCTCCTACTTTTTCTGGAGGTTAAAACAGCGAACAGATACTTTCTCTTGATCCCGGGGACTCGGCAGGAGCCAATAAAAGACAAACCTTATCTTGTTTGTAATCTACAATATCATCTTTGTATATTTTCTTTTCGTTAATTAAAACGTTTCAATATTTATTGTCCGTTCAAAGGCAGACAATGAATTGAGCATCAGACACAGAGAAGTTCTTGTAAAAGGTGAAATTTAGCCTGGTAGTAGTTAAAGTTGTCCAGAAAGCCCCAAGCAGTCCCAAACAGGCTCTAGTCACGGTTACAAGTGTAGATGCAGGACAGCTGAGTGTCAAAGACAACTTTTGATGGGTGTCAATGGTAATACCAAATGTTGGAGGCCGGCAATCAGGCCCAACAAAAAAAGGCGGGAATGCACTCTCATTATTATTTTATTTTTAATTATTAATATAAAATATTTTATTATTTTCATCATCCCGTTCAATTTCAGGTTACAATTGCGCACACAGGAAATGAGACGAAGCGTCGAAACTGAGAGAGGAGGAATGGAGTCTACTCTCAAGGTAAAATTAAAATTCAATATCAAAATCTGATTATAGAAGCGCATTTTCTTGTACTAATTCTGTAATATTGCATGCAAATTTTTTTATGATTTATACAGAAATACTTTGGGTATTCGGTGTTCCGCCCATACCAGAAAGATGTTATTGAAAGAATTATAGAGAAAAGAGACTGCTTGGTGGTCATGGCTACTGGCAGTGGCAAGTCTTTATGGTAACAAGTTTATTAAAATTACACTTCCGCTTTCTTTTTGCATTACTTTTTCAGTATTCAGTTCGCGAATTAATTTTCTTCTGTTTTATTGACAATACCAGCTATCAGCTTCCTCCGTTAGTTACTGGAAAGACCGCCCTAGTTGTAAGCCCTCTTATATCATTGATGCAAGATCAGGTAATGAGTTTAAAACAGAGGGGCATCAATGCTGAGTTTCTTGGAAGTGCTCAAACTGATTCCAGTGTCCAGACAAAAGCAGAGACCGGTCATTTTCAGTTGTTATTTATGACTCCAGAAAAAGCTTGCTTAATTCCCATCAGGTGCCCTATCTACATAGCATCCAATGCATTCATTATCTCATTATTTGATGTTGTAGTTTCGTTTTTTGTTCATCAACTTTGTATGGAATGTTGTTTATTTGCTCTTATAAATTTCTGCAGCTTCTGGTCAAAATTGCTTAAGGCAGGAGTTTGTTTGTTTGCTGTGGATGAAGCACATTGCATATCAGAATGGGGCCATGATTTTAGGTTTCTTTCCCTCTTGTTTATCCCTTAAAATGTGATTTTTTTCTCTCTGAACAATTTATGCTTATAGGATTTAAATGTATTGGAGTGTTGATTGAGCCATCTCTATGGTCTTTTTGTTGCTTCCCATTTTATTTTAATTTTATTTTCTCACTCCTTGAGGCTGGCTTTTCAAAAATTGATTTTTCATGACTGTCACTTAAGTCATTGTTACTTTTTGAAACATCTTTCTTTTACCTTATGGTTGACAGGCATCTCTTTCAGTATTTATTCTGATTATAGAGAATCCTAAATTTTGGATGCTCAGGTTGGAATACAAGCAGTTAGACAAGTTGCGCACCTTTCTTCTGGGTGTTCCATTTGTTGCCTTAACTGCAACTGCTACTGAAAGGTATGTACCTCTGTTATTGCTAGTGAATTTTACACTGGTTTGGTTAGTATTTAACATGCCTTCTGATACAAATTGTGTGTCTCATTTTCTTCTCAATTTTTTGAATTGTCTATTTTCACGAGCCTGAACTTAAGGGAATTGTCATATAGTCTTATTCTGGTGCATGCCATAGAATTCCTAACATTTGGTGGAAGTACCAGATTCAGATTTTGAGCTGGGGGTCTACGAGTTTTGTAAATATAAAAAAGGTATATAAAAAAAAAAGTAAGATGAGATTATCAATTATCAATTGTCTTTGTATGCCTATGCAGATTGTAAATATAATTTACTTGGTTATGGAACTTGAAATCTTGCTTGCCAATGTTGTAGTTTGCTGAGTCTCTGGTTTAAAGTGATTTTCTGATTCGTATCATGAAAATTTTTGACTTCTCTGTCTCTTGCTCTATGGTGCAGGCTTGCACATTTAGGCATTTCTTTTTATATATGGTAGCTGTGGAGACGTAATGAAAAATTTGGCATTGTAGTTATCATAACTTTTCCCTTATTTATCAATATTCTTCATCTTATTAATTGCTTTTAGAACTTGTGACATGTCATAGACCAGGCTCTTTGTCCATCTTCTCCTCTTACGGCTGTTAATCTGAAACAGTAGAGCATTATAATCTATTTGATTTAGCAAAAAACTGTAAATTAGCGATACTATTGTTATGTCATACCGGTGTCAATTTCTTTCCAATGAAAGTATTGCTAAAGAATTTCCTCATTTGATCATCCTCCAGACCCTAGCACTTATTTAATGCTGCTTCTTAAACTGTTCTTTGTACTTATTGTACCTGTTTTATCAGAGTAAGAATTTTTTTTTTTATTGATATTTGTTTTGGCATATTTCAGGGTCCGTATTGACATTATAAGTTCCCTGAAATTGAAGAATCCATATGTTACAATTGCTTCATTTGATCGAAAAAATCTCTTCTATGGAGTTAAAGCTATTGATCGTGGTCAATCATTTGTGGATGAGCTTGTGCAAGAAATTTTGAAGTCTGCAGCCAGTGCCGGCTCCATCATCATTTACTGCATAACAATTAAAGATGTTGAGCAGGTCTCTAATGCTCTTCTTTTTGCTCTCTGCTCCCCTCTCTTTTGTCCTTTATAAGCCATTCTGCCTCCTATTCACATGTCCTGTTGAAATTTAAACCTGCATGTTTCAAAACAATCCACTGCTATTTCTTGGTCATTTCCAAGCTAACCATAACATTGTCCATTATGCCAGGATACTTCCAATCAACTAAACTTTGATATGAAAATTCCTAGTTATAAGAATAAAACACATACATTTTAAGCTAGGGAAAAAAAGAAAATCTTTAATATCTGTTGGAAACTAGAAGGAAGTCATGGTTTTGAACACACCTTATGTCACATAGGCATTGCATTTTTGTTCTACAGTGTGTGAAGCACTTTGAAACTGTGCTATAGATATACGTGGATTGTGTTGAAGGTGTTCCAACTGCATATGTTCAATAACATGAGGAGATAATTATAGTTTTGACTACAGCTTTCCTTTAACAATCAAATATGTTCTTTACATCATAAATATATTAGAATAGTAAAAATTTTCTAGAAAAAGTGCGATTTTGTACTTCATTGGACATTTCCTATATAGTTTATTTCTCA